>JACEIK010008781.1:34657-46868 GCA_018107945.1 Datura stramonium
TAACCCCGTTTAGTTGAAATACAAGTAGACATAATCGTTGTTTCATTGTTCTCCTGCGGCCATAGGGATATAGGAGTTATAGGTTCATGAAATAGTTCTTGGATGCTAGGGATAGTGTAAAGAAATGAGATAGTAACTTGAAACTAACAACCATAGGAAGAATCATGCCAGTTTAATTACGTCTAGAAAACTCAACTTGAAACCAACCAAGTGCCATTGCTCTAGTCTTTCACCATCATCAAAATATAATCAAGCTTGTAATTTTTTAGTTAATTTTATATTTTATGTTTTAGTAGTTTAAACCAATCTTCATTTTAACTGTTTGGTAGATTAGTGAAAATAAAGTGACAACCTTATAACGATTAAATTGACAAGTCCCTTGGGTATGATATCTGGACTTCAAAATCCTATATTACTTGACGACCACATGCTCTTGGGTGACATCAATACCACTTCAGAAGCCCCAGCATCTCGCCCATCTCAGCAGGGCTCCTCATCTAGTGCAGGTGGCGGCCACCGCCAGAACAGGTTTTATGCATTATCTTCTCGTAAGGAGGAGGCCTCTCCCGATGTGGTCACTAGTATGTTACGAATATTCCATATTGATATGTATGTATTGCTAGATCCAAGGGCTACCTTATCTTTTGTGACTCCTTATGTTGTTGTTTGTTTCAGAGTCAGTACCGAAATCCTATCAGAACCCTTCTCCGTCTCTACTCCAGTCGGTGAGTCAGTTGTAGCTTAATGGATATACAGAAATTGCCCTGTCTCAGTCCTTTAGAAAGTCACCTCAGCTGACCTAGTAGAGTTAGACATGATTGATTTTGATGTTATCTTCGGTATGGATTGGTTTCATGCATGCTATGGTTCAGTGAATTGTATAACCCGTATGGTAGAGTTTTGATTTTCGGGTGAGCCAGTCCTAGAATGGACGGGTAGTTTAGTTATGCCTTTAGGTCGATTTGTTTTCTATCTCAAGGCCATAAAGAAAATCTCTAAGGGTTGTGTGTGTCATCTAGTTTGGATCAAGGATTCTACGTCCAAGACCCTAACTCTTTAGTCAGTTCCTCTTGTATCTGAGTATTCGGAGGTGTTTCCAGATGATCTACCAGGGGTCCCTCTCGAGCGGGAGATTGACTTTGGTATTGACCTTCTCCATGATATGTAGCCTATATCCATTCTTCCTTACAGAATGGCTCCAGCCGAGCTAAAAGAGTTGAAAGGGCAATTGAAAGATCTCCTAGATAAGGATTTCATCAGACCTAGCAAATCCTCGTGGGGTGCTCCAATTCTCTTTGTTCGAAAGAAGGATGGTTCCCTTATAATGTGCATTAATTATTGACAGTTGAACAAGGTCACAATCAAGAATAAGTATCCTCTCCCCAGGATTGATGACTTGTTTGACCAACTTCAGGGTGTTAAATGTTTCTCAAATATAGACCTCAGATCTGGATACCATCAACTCAGAGCTAGGGAGAGTGACACTCTAAAGACAACTTTAGGGACTCGGTATGTTCACTATGAGTTCATAGTTATGTCTTTTGGACTAATAAATGCTCCTACAACTTTTATGAATTTGATGAACAGGGTGTTCGGGCAGTATTTGAATATGTTCGTGATTGTCTTCATAGATGATATTCTCATATACTCACAGAGCGAGGAGGAGCATGCTAATCATTTGAGGATTGTGTTGCAGACACTCAAGGATCGCCAGCTGTTTGCTAAATTCAGCAAGTGTGAATTTTACCTGAACTCGGTAGCATTTTTGGGTCATGTAGTCTCTAGCGAGGGTGTGCAGGTGGACTCTCAAAACATAGAAGTGGTAAAGAATTGTCCTAGAACAGTTAGTCCTTCGAACATTAGGACTTTTTGGGTTTAGTTGGCTACTATAGGAGATTCATTGAAGGATTTTCATCCATTGAAGCACCATTGACTAAGTTGACCCAGAAAAACATCAAATTTCAGTAGTCGAATGCTTATGAGAAGATTTTTTAGGAGTTAAAGATTTGACTCACTTCAGCCCTAGTATTGACCCTATCAAAGGGCACGGATGGCTTTACTGTGTATTGTGATGCCTCTAGGGTTGGTCTTGGTTCTGTGTTGATGCAGCATGGTAAGGTCATTGCATATGCCTCTAGACAGCTTAAGACTCATGAGAAGACTTATCCGACACATGACCTAGAGTTGGAAGCTGTGGTGTTTGCATTAAAGATTTGGAGGCACTATTTGTATGGGGTGCATGTGGATGTGTTCACGGACCATAAGAGCCTAAAGTATATGTTCACTCAAAAATACTTGAATTTGTGGCGAAGGAGATGGCTAGAGCTTCTCAAAGACTATGACAACAGTGTCTTTTATCATCTGGGCAAGGCCAACATAGTGGTGAACGCTCTTAGTAGGCTGTCAATGGAGAGTATGTCTCATGTTAAGGATGGAAGGAAGGAATTAGCAAAGGATTTCCACAGGCTTGCTCGTTTAGGGGTTCACCTTTTTGACTCGACAGATGATACTGTCGTTGCTCAGAGTGGTTCAGAATCTTCATCTGTAAGCAAGGTTAAGGTTAGGCAAGATGAGGATCCTATCCTAGTGAAACTAAAGGAAGTTGTCTGGAATAAGAAAGTAGAGGTCTTCTCCCAAGAGGGAGATGGTGTATTCCGATATCAGGGCCGATTGTATGTGCTAGCTTTTGATGACTTGAAAGAGCGGATGTTGAGAGAGGCTCATGGAAGTGCCACCAAGATGTACCGTGATCTATGGAAAATCTATTGGTGGAATGGAATGAAGAAGGACGTAGCAGAGTTTGTGGCGAAGTATCCGAATTGCCAACAGGTGAAGGTTAAACATCAGAGACTTGGGGGTATGCTTCAGAATATTAGTATTCCTACTTGGAAGTGGGAAGAGATTAATATGGACTTCATTTCAATATTTCCTTATACCCGCCGATAGTATGACTCTATATGGGTGATAGNAGATTGACCAAATTAGTTCACTTTTTACTAGTCAAAACTACCAATTCAGTTGAGGATTATGCTAGATTGTACATTCGGGAGTTAGTTCAGTTGCATGGAGTTCCCTTGTCTATCATTTTAGATAGGGGTACTTAGTTTACCTCTCAGTTTCGGAGATCATTTCAGAATGGTCTTGGTACTCAAATAAAGCTTAGGACAAATTTTCACCCGCAGACAGGTGGTCAGGATGAGAGGACCATTCAGACACTTGAGGACATGTTGAGAGCATGTGTAATTGATTTTAAGGGTAGTTAGGATGATCACTTGCCTCTCATCGAGTGTTCATACAATAATAGTTACCACTCCAGCATTCAGATGGCTCCGTTTGAGGTTCTTTATGGATGGAGGTGCAGATCACCTATTGGATGGTTTGAGATAGGTGAGGCTAAATTGATAGGGCCAAATTCAATTTATGAGGCCATGGAGAAGGTTCAACGTATTAGAGAAAGGTTGAAAATAGCTCAGAGTCGTCAGAAATCTTATGTTGATGCTAGGCGAAAAGAGCTTGAGTTCGAGGTTGATGATTGGGCATTTCTGAAGGTGTCTCCCATAGAGGGAGTGATGAGGTTCAGGAATAAAGGGAATCTTAGTCCTCTATATATTGGTCCTTATAGGATTCTAAGGCGAGTTGGCTGTCACACCCCACCTTGGGAGGCATGACTGGCACCTAGTGTCACACTGGGACCTGGGCATAGGCACCTCTGGTGCTAGCCAATAATTCAAAATCAACAAATCAATGAGTTATACCTCGGCTGTAAACACAGCCTTGGGCCAACAAGGCCATGCAACACCTGTAAAGAAAAAGAGTTAACCCAAACACAAGGCCATAAAAAGGTATCCTATGCGGGCCAACAAGACCACCATACTGTTTAGTTATATTTACACTAATACCGACAACGCTGCTAATTGACAAGCTGAACTAGGCCCCACACGAGAACACAAAAAAATATAACATACGTAGGCCCCACATGGCCAACACATAACAAACAACTGAGCAATTGTAGCCTGCAAGCCTCTAAGAGTGAAATAGTGGTCGGTATAGGGCCCTGACCTACCCAATATCTATATAACAAAAGAAGAAACCTTCTCTAACTATCAACTCCAGAGAAAAGTAGCTGACTGGACTGTTGACCCTACCTGGTTGGTAGGAAGGTCCTAGACCACGTCTATCCGCACCTGCAGGAAAGTAATGCAACGCTCCAAGGATGGGCATCAGTACAATATGTACCGAATATGTAAGGCAGTAATGAAAGCTGAATAAATCTTATAGAAGGACTGAAGGTAACCAATCAGGAGGATAAGAAATTAAACTTGAATAGCTTCACAATCTAGAAAATAACTAGCAAGTATAGATACAAACAAGAACCTAACTGGGCCCCCATAATCCTGAAAGGTACAACCAACACAGAATAACCTACCTAGGCCCCCATAATCCCTGGAAAGTACAACCAATACACTCTCCTTATTAGAACTATTATAGGCCTGTAGGCATATTGTAACTAAGGTATACTCGCTCTCTAAAGCTATATCCAAGCCTGGTAGGATCCTACAACTGGGTCTGAGCCATATGGGCTTTTGTAGTTGTGTATGAGCCATCTGGGCTCCTGTAACTGTGTTTGAGCCGTTTAGGCTCCTGTAACTGTATCTGAGCCGTTTGGGCTCCTGAAACTGTATCTGAGCCGTCCGGGCTCCTATAACTGTATCTGAGCCGTCTGGGCTCCTGTAACTATATCTGAGCCATCTGGGATCCTGTAACTGCACGGGAATAGGACCATATACTGTGTCGCCAAACTACATCTTACGCTGCCTAATTTTGCAAAGTACACTAACCACTGTCTTCAAGCCTCTATGGCCTTAATGTGGTAACAAGGCACCTACTAATGCTTCCAACTGGTAAAAAACTAAACAAGAAGTTTCTACATCACCTCTGACAATAATCAAAGATGGGGGTAGACCTTCCAACGAGGAATACTATACTGCAACCCCAATTCATCTCATATCAGCTAACCATAATGTTATAAGCAAAAGCTACTACACGGTGTGACTATATCGGCTAAACAATAGCAGTAACTTGTCGAGGGGAAAAGCCTTAATATATCTCGAATGTCGATCCTTGTTTATTTCGACTAGTTCCAACCTATAGCCGACAATTCCACTCAATTGCAACCCTTACACTGAGAGAATAGGGCTATTTTCGATAATAAGACTCGCCAAACAACAATATCTTTCAATAATAATAACTATAATTCAACTCCATTTAATCCAAAAACTCACTATTTCTTGAGAGTTTAGAAGGGAGAAATACTTACCTTTTTCTTGTGGACTCTTAGGACCCAATTTGAAGTAATTCTGACAACTTTTACTCGGTGGGGTTCTGGTACACCGAGTGAATTTTTAAGAAATAACTCCACATAGATGCTTCTCATATGCCTATAACTTGTTATCCAAGGTGAATTTGTGTTTAGACGGAGTTTAGCAGCGTAATTTGATGAAAAACGGACGAAAACCCATGTTCCTCTCACTTTTCTGCCAAATGAAATATTTGCAAATGAATCCTTTAAGTGTTGATCACCTATATATAGGTGGGAGTTGGTGGCCGGGGGGCTCGGTGCGGCGCCCTTAGCCCCGTCCAAAAGGCATGGTGCGCCGGCCATAGTGCCAGGCTGGCTGGCACGGCGCGACGCCTGGCCTCCGACCCCGGCCTCCTACTCGTTCGATGCCCTATTTGTATATTCATCCCCTAGGCCTTTTCCTTCATGCGTCATACTCCCAAAATTCTCAACATACGTATGCACGTTTCCATTAAACGTTAGAAACTTATTAGGTGTAACATCATCCCCCCTTAGGTACATTTGTCCTCAAATGTAATCTTTAGGCTTAAAAGACTCAACTTCTTTAACTACTATTAGAAAATTTTTGGCAGAGTCTCCTCTGTAATATGGACTATATGAAAATCTGAAACGTAGAAAAGTCCAACATGGGCGCCTCACGGGGTGCTATAAACAACTACTCCACAATATAGAAGTGAAGAACTGAACGGTACTAATAATATAAGCAATAGAGTAACATCTGAACAACAATCTCACATCAACTGTATAATCTGGGTCAGGTCTGGAATAAGTGAGGATATCTGGACCTCATGTCATCCTCAGCTTCCCAAGTCATCTCTTCTACATTTCTGTTCCTCCACAAGAGTTTAACGGAGGCTACATCTTTAGTTCTTACTCTATGAACCTGTCTATCTAGTATAGCAACTGGAGTCTCTTCGTAGGACAACTCTTCAGTAACTTGAACATCCTCAACTGGAACAACCCGAGATGGGTCTCCCATACATTTCCGTAACATTGATACGTGGAAGACTAGATGGAAATTTTCTAGCCCTGCAGGAAGTTCTAAATCATATGCCACCCAGCCTACCCTTCGAAGGATTCGATACGGACAAATAAACCTAGGGCTAATCTTTCCCTTCTTTCCAAATCTCATCACGCCCTTCATATGTGAGACCTTGAGGAACACCCAATCATCTACACTAAATTCCAAGTCTCTACGTCGGACATCAGAATAGGACTTCTGACGACTCTGGGCTGTCTGCAGGCGTTCTCTGATAAGTTTCACTCTTTCTTCTGACTGATGGATCACATCAGGTCCGATCAATCCTGTCTCCCCCACTTCAAACCATCCTATGGGGATACCTACATTTCCACCTATATAAAGCTTCGTAAGGGGCCATCTAAATCACAAAATGATAACTATTATTATATGCAAATGCGATAAGGGGTAGATGCTTGTCCCAACTTCCTCCAAAGTCTTGCACACACGCCCGTAGCATATCCTCAAGTATTTTAATGGTGCGCTCTGCTTGACCTTCTATCTGGGGATGGAAAGCTATACTCAAATTAACCTGCGTCCCCAAACCTTTCTGAAATGACTGCCAAAATTTAGCTAGAAACTATGCTCCTCTGTAGGAAATGATAGATGCTGGGACACCATATAGTTGGACTATCTCCTTGATGTATAACTCGGCATAATCCTCGGCTAAGAATGTAGTCTGAACTGGAAAGAAGTGGGTTGACTTCGTCAACCTATCAACAATGACCTAAATATAGTCAAATTTGCACCTGGTGTGGGGTAGTCCTATCACAAAATTCATATTAACTGCCTCTATTTCAAAATACGTACAGCTATCTCCTGAGTCAGTCTGCCAAGTTTCTGATGTTCAGCTTTTACCTACTGACAATTAGGACACTGCGCCACAAACTCGGCTACGCCTTTCTCCATTCCAGGCCACCAGTATATCTCCTTTATATCATTGAACATCTTCGTCGAACCTGGATGAAGAGAGTAACGAGAGTAATGTACCTTTTCCATGATCTACTGGTGGAGCCCTACTACATTTGGAACACGGAGTCGGCCTCTGAATCTCAAGACCCAGTCTTCCGTTAACTCAAAGGCTGATATTTCACCCTGCTGAACCTTGTCTCTAAGTTGTACTATACTAGGGTCCTCGTACTGCCGCTCCTTTACCTTTACCACCAGAGATGATACTATTGTATTCTGAATTACAACCCCATTATCCTCTGAATCTACTACCCGAACTGCTAGACTGGCTAACCGATGCAGCTCTCAAGCCATTTCTTGTTGTTCTGGCCTCAAATATGCTAAACTACCAATGGATCTGCGGCTAAGGGCATCGGCTACAATATTAGCCTTCCCTAGGTGATACAGGATGTTCACGTCATAGTCTTTTCCGCAATTCTAGCCAACGACACTGTCGTATGTACCGGAGGCTTTTATGATCAGTAAAAATATCCACATGCATGTCATACAAATAATGCCTCCATATTTTTTAAGGCATGAACCACTGCAGCTAATTCTAAATCATGGGTAGCGTTGTTCTTTTCGTGTTTCCTTAGTTGCCTCAAAGCATAAGCAATTACCTTACTGTGTTGAATTAGGGCATACCCCAACCCAATGCTGAAGCATCGTAGTATACAACATAACCCTCTGAACCCTCTGGTAAGGCCAATACTGGTGCGGACGGCAACCTATTTTTTAGCTCTTGAAAACTTTGCTCACAAGCCTCGGTCCAATGGAACTTGGCTGCTTTCTGAGTCAATCTAGTCAATGGCGCTGATAGGGTAAAAACTCCTTCCACGAACCTTCTATAATACCCAGCTAATCCCAAGAAGCTACAAACCTCCATTGGACTTGTAGGTCTAGGCCATGTCTTAACTGCCTTGATTTTCTGTGAGTCAACCTAGATGCTTGCATCCGACACAATATGGCCCAAGAAGGCTACGAAATTCAACCAAAACTCACATTTCAAGAACTTCGTATATAACTGGCGGTCACTAAGGATCTGAAGTACTGTTCGCAAGTGATTTCTGTGTTCAACCTCTGAGCGAGAATATACCAAAATATCATCAATGAACACTATCACAAATAGGTCTAAGTATTTCCTGAAGATACTGTTCATCATATCCAGAACACTGCTGGTGCATTTGTTAACCCAAAGGACATAATTAGGAATTCAAAATGACCATAACTGGTCTTGAAAGCTATTCTTGAAATATCTTTTTCCCGGACTTGCACCTGATGGTACCCGGACCTTAAATCAATCTTGGAGAAATATTTTTCCCCTTGCAGCTGATCAAACAAATCATCTATCCTTGGAAGAGGATATTTGTTCTTAATAGTAACTTTATTCAATTGCCGATAATCTATACACATTCGTAGGGAGCCATCTTTCTTTCTAACAAACAAAACTGGCGCACCCCACGGCGAAGTACTAGGCCTAATAAAACCCTTATCTAACAAGTCTTTCAATTGTTCTTTAAGATCTTTCAACTCGGCGGGAGCCATTCGATACGGAGGTATGGATATAGGTTGTGTACCTAGTAGCAAGTCGATAGAAAAATTAATCTCATGCTCTGGGGGAATACCAGGAAGATCATTTGGGAACACATCTAGAAACTTACTAACCACTAAAATGGACTGAAGAGTCGGGGATTCTTCTTGCATATCTCGAACCCTAACAATATGGTAAATACATCCTTTCGCTATCAACTTTCTCGCTCGAAGATAGGATATGAGCATACCTTTTGGCGTAGCTGCACTGCCCATCCATTCTCCCACTAACTCCCATGGAAAGTGAAATCGAATGGTCCTAGTCCAACACTCCACATTGGCATAACATGGTGCCAACCAATCCATACCCATAATTACATCAAAATCAATCATTTCTAGCTCGACTAAATCTGCTAAGGTCTGACAACCGACAATCTATACTATACACCCACGGCAAATCCTCTTAGCAATAATAGAGTCATCGATGGGTGTAGATACCGAGAAGGGTCATTGGAGTAATTCTTGTGTTATACCAAACTTCCAGACCACTAGCGGAGTAACATAAGACAAAGTGAAACTTGGATCTAACAAAGCATAAACTAAGTGAGAACAAACATCAGCATACCTATCACAACATCTGGTGATGACTCTGACTCCTGTCATACCGGTAGAGCATAAGTGCGATCCTGGCCGCTGCCTGAACTAGATTCACCTGACCTACCCCGGCTGGAGTAGAGGGTTTGCGCCCTGCAGAAGGTGCTAGAGCATATGAACTTGCCGGGGACCTATTTATTTGTTCCTGATTACCCTGGTGCCTAGTCAGATAATCCCTCATCACATGTCCCTCATGTCCACAAAACTAGCAGGCAGTAGAACCGTATCTACATCTCCCCGAATGTCGCCTATTATAGGTACTGCAACGTGGTATAGTTGGTCCTATCTGATCTGGACTGCTCTCCTGCTTCGAGGCTGACGCTTACAAACTTTTGTTGGGACCTACATGCCCATGACAATCTGATATGCTGCCCTGCTGCTGAAATGGGGGCCTAAGTGTCCTTCCTGACAACCAAGGTCTGGGCCCACCCTAAAAATCTACCTGAAAGTCTGCGGGTCTAGACCTCCGACGCTGCTCCTGACTTGCCCTATCAATTGTGTACTGACGCTGCCTGATCTCCTCTATGTTCTAAGAAAAAGCCTGAAGCAGTGAGATGTCTATATCCTCTCGCAGTGTGGCTATGATACAAGTTCCACATATTCTTGTGCAAGACCCATAATAAACCGATGTACCCTGACTGGCATAGTATTAACAAATGTTGGCGCATATCTGGCCAAGGAATCAAACCTCACGCATATTCTCTGACACTTATCCTGCCCTGCTCCAGATGTAAAAACTTCTCTACTCTGGCCTGCCAGATCTCTCGAGGCAAATAGTGGTCTATGAAGGACTCAGAGAAACTAGGCCATGTAGGTGGAGGTGCATCTCTGCCTCGGATCCTTTCCCAACTTTCATACCACAAAACTACTATCTCTCACAATCGAAACACTACTAATTCAACGGATTCTATCGAGGAAGCATGTATAACCCTGAATATCCTTTGTAGCTGGTCTATGAAGTTTTGAGGGTCCCCTCTACGATCTGTTCCTATAAGCTGGGGAGGACTCAAAGCAAGGAACTCGCGAACTCTCAAACTCCCGAGACCCTCAGTTGGTTCAGCAACATCTAGTACTACTGGCCGAGGCTGACACTGGGCAGCCATCATCTGAACCAATATGTAAAATGCGCTCCTAATCTCCTGATCCGATGGCACAGGGATAGTTGGGGGTGGTACGGATATATCTGCCCCCCTAGAGGGCTCCTAACGTGGCAGAGAATGACAGGGAGACCGAGATGAAGTCTCCCTGACACCCTCAGATCGGGTCGGCTCTAACTGGGGCCCCCTGCTTGTGCCGTCTCCCGCTGTAGTGTCCAATTCTCGACCAGTTGTGGTTTGTCGTGCATCAGACATCTTCTCTGTAAGTAAGCAGAATAGTGTAAGCTTAGGGAGTTACCCTATACAACATGGCTCTATAGCACAACTGGAGGAGAAAGGAGGGTAACCACACTATTATGCCACGTAGCCTCCTACCTATAGAATGTGGTGCACAACACACCCATAGACAAGACTCTACTTGACACAACTTGCAGACTCCCTGGGATACGACCAGCTCTGATACCAAGTTTTTCAAGCCCCACCTCTTGAGGCATGACCAGCACCTAGTTCCACACTAGGACCTGGGCTGACCTGACTAGGCATCTCTGGTGCTAGCCGATAATTCAAAATCAAGAAAATAATGAGTTATACCTCGGTTGTAAACACAGTCTCAGGCTGACAAGGCCATGCAACACCTGTAAAGGAAAACAACTAACCCAATCATAAAGTGATAAAAAGGGTCCTATGCGGGCCAACAAGACCACCAAGTTATCTAGTTATAACAGAATGAAAATAAGTGATTATATTCACACTAACGCAGACAAGGCTGCTAACTGACTAGCTGAACTAGGCCCCACACAACCAACACAAAAAAATATAACATACGTAGGCCCCGCACGGCCAACACACATAATAACTAAGATACTGTAGCCTGCAAGCCTCTAAGAATGAAATAATGATCGGGACAAGGCCCCGACCTACCCAATAGCTATACAACAAAAGAACAAACTTTCTCTGACTATCAACTCTAGAGAAAATGAGTTGACTAGACTGCTGACCTTGATTGTCCGCTAAGAAGGTCCTGGACCACGTCTATCCGCACCTATCAGTACAATATGTACCGAATATGTAAGGCAGTAATAAAAGTTGAATAAAGCTAATAGAAGGACTAAAGGTAACCAATCAGGAGTATAAGAATTTAAACCTAAATAGCTTCACAATCTGGAAAATAACTAGCAAGAATAGATAAAAACAAGAACCTAACGGGGCCCCCATAAGCCTGGAAGGTACAACCAACACAGAATAACCTATATGGCCCCCATAAGCCCTGGAAAGTGCAAGCAATACACACTCTCCTTATTAGAACTATTATAAGCCCGTAGGCATGCTGTAACTAAGGCATACTAGCTCTCTGAAGATATATCTGAGCCTGGTAGGCTCCTGCCACTGGGTCTAAGCCATCTAGGCTTTTGTAGTGGTATCTGAGCCATCTAGGCTCCTGTAGCTGTGTCTGAGCCATATGGGCTCCAATAACTGTTGATCTGGGGCATATTTATATGCCCAAGTGATACTCAAATGCATCGCTTTTGCCTTATTTATCCAACAATGTGTGTACATTCTCATGTAAATTGTAGGGAAGTGTGAATTTATACTAACCAACATGAT
>JACEIK010008783.1:3967-23325 GCA_018107945.1 Datura stramonium
GCTCAGCCATTTGTATAAAATGACACATAATATTTGTATGGTCAAATACATGAAAATGAAAAGAAAGAATCTAGGCCAACGCCAGAGTCTTCTGCAATTCCAATAAAGAAAAACTTTTTAGCATTGTGAAACCAATAAGCCCTTTCCCCTTTCTCTGTCCCATTTCCACTCTGCACTCACTTCCAGAGAGTCGTCGTCGCCTGTGACAGAATGACTGCCGGCGGCGGATCATCTGGACGGTTGCCGACGTGGAAGGAGAGGGAAAACAATAAGAGAAGAGAGAGGAGAAGAAGAGCTATTGCCGCCAAAATATTTACTGGTCTACGAGCTCAAGGGAACTTCAAACTTCCCAAACACTGCGATAATAATGAGGTCTTGAAAGCTCTCTGTCTTGAAGCTGGTTGGGTCGTTGAAGATGATGGCACCACTTATCGCAAGGTTAGAATTCGATGATGTTGTTACTTTTCTTGCTGAATTTACTCATTTTTGTGCCAGTTTACTACTGGGTTTTCTTGATTATAATTGTAGATTTATTTACCAGCAAGTTAACAGTAGATCTTGAGATTAAACCCAGGAAAACTTTAGTCTTGGTGGTCAAAGTTTTAGCAATTAGATCTTGTGTATTTCCTTGTACTGTTTGATTTCAAGTTCTGAAAATAAGCTTTTCAAAATTTGATGTTAGTATGTCTATTTGGTGAAATTTCCTTGAATGGAGCATATGTTCTTGGTTCCAGTTTTTGCTCGGCAACTGAATGGATATAAAAGATTCATACAGCAGATCTTAAATAGTTTGAGATCTGAAAATATTCTCGCTGTTTAGGAGTGTACGAAGTCTCTATAGAAGTTGGTAGGAATTAGATGAGATGGGTAACCTGTATAATTTGCTCCTTATCTCATCTGATTTCTTATTCTTATGAATTGCTGCTCAGAGCTGAAGTTTCTATGTTTTTCACTTGTATAGGTTGGTTATGCAATCTATGGAAATAAAGCAGAATGTATATAAAGTATTCATTTGATCAACCCAAACCCCTATTTGCTTTGAGATTGTGGGAGTTGTATGGATTTGTTATCAAGTTCCCTAAAGAAAAATGAACCTTTCCCCTTCCCAGCCATTTGGGTTAATAAGATAACGAGCTTCTCTAACTTCTGTCAATTTGCTTACCAGGATTGCTACTTGTATTGGGTAGAGTTTGCGGTTATGTTCCTTCAAGTTTAACTGCTAGAGTATTGCATATGATGGATGAGTGTGGATATGTTTGGAAATATTTTGAACCATTTACTCTGATTGGGAAGCTAATTTCCTTTTTAATTGCAGGGACACAGGCCTCCACCAATTGAAAATGGCGGTGCCTCTATGAATATCAGTGCATGCTCATCGATTCAGCCTAGCCCAATGTCATCCTCTTTCCCCAGTCCTGTACCTTCTTACCATGCCAGCCCAACATCTTCCTCATTCCCTAGCCCCTCCCGTTGTGATGGTAACCCCTCATCATACATCCTCCCCTTTCTCCACAACTTAGCTTCCATTCCCTCTACTCTGCCACCTCTTCGTATATCTAATAGTGCCCCTGTTACCCCACCTCTTTCTTCTCCTACCCGAGGCTCAAAGCCCAAACCTGTCTGGGAATCCCTCTCCAGGGGTCCGTTGCATTCTTTCCACCACCCACTTTTTGCTGCTTCTGCACCATCAAGTCCCACCCGCCTTAAATGCTCTAAGCCTGCTACAATTCCAGAATGTGATGAGTTTGATGCCGCCTCAGTTGAATCTGCACGCTGGGTCAGCTTCCAGACGATGGCACCTTCAGCAGCTCCAACTTCACCTACTTTTAACCTTGTAAATCCTGTTCCTCAGCAGAACATTCTCTTAGATGCCTTAAGTGGCCATGGAATGTTTGGCTGCGCTGAAGCAGCTCAAAAGGGACATGGTTCTGAATTTGATTTTGAGAGCTGCAAAGTGAAGGCATGGGAAGGTGAGAGAATACATGAAGTTGCTGTGGACGATCTAGAGCTCACCCTTGGTTGTGCAAAGGCACGTGCCTAAGCTCTTAATGAGATGATTCCGATAACGGATTAGAATAGGATGAGCTTAATTATTGAAAATGACTCCCTCCTACCAGGGAAAAGGAATATGGAGGAGCTTATTCCGTATCTGCAAAGTTGCAGTTTGCACGAGGTTCATCACATCAATTGTGCACTATAAGCCATATTGTGCCTACTACGTGGATCTCATTTGTAAATTCTCTTTACTATACACCTAAGAACTTGAATTTGAGCAAATGATTTCCCGGTTTTCTCTATTGTATAGTTCTCTAAACAAGTGATCACTACATGAAGCTAACATGTTCATTCATGAGAGCTAAGATGTGTCAGGAGAATTGTGAAAGTCAAAACTGATGGAAGGAAGCAAAAGCAGTTAGCATGTTACATACAGTATAGAGTATGTATTTAAGTAATGAACTCAGAGATCATGTGTGTTTTGTGTTTGGTTGGGTTTGCAAGATGCTCATATGACATTGTATCAGAGGGAGCTGTAGCTATTATTGTGGTGTAGAATCATGGAGAGCAGTCATTACTAGTTTGTTAAGCATGAAGGTCAAATTGAATTAGAGCTTAGCTTTTTTCTCCTCTAGTAAGATTGTCCTGTCAGTCAAATCAGTTTAATGTGGATTTTCTTTTCTCATTGACTATGTCTTTAGGGTGAATTTTCTAAAACCACTCCTCCGTGAGCAACATTGGACTCCCAAGATTGCTAAATAGTCACACTGGGTAGTTTTCCATTTTCTTCTCTTTAGTAGCTCTTCATAGACGACGGAAAACGTAAATAATGGGAAAAAAGTTCAAATAAACTAAATTGGTATTTGCTGACAATTAGGTTAATTTCATTTAAAAATAGATTTTATCCTCTTTAATTACTTGAGATATTTTGAGAAGTTTTTTAAATTCTATTCTGCTAATTTTCTTATATGTGTAATAAAATTTGTGTGTGATCATTTTTTTTAGATAATAAAAAATATAAGACTTAGCTTTTTAATACATCGCATGCAACAAGATTTAAAAAATTATGTGCGATATAGCATAATACCTTTTGAATTTTATGGTATTAAAAAGTGATGAAAATCAATTTTTATATTTAGGACTTTCATGCGCTATCTATATTTGTTTTTTGTTTTTCAGGGTGAAACGAGCTTCTTAGAGCCAATATGGGAAAAGGGCCCCCTCCTCACGTGCATTCTACTTTGTAGAGCATGCGAGACCATTAGTCACGCCTTGGATCATAAATAAATGGTACAAATAAATCATTCTTATTGACCCGCAAAAACAACTCATTGCGTATATTGGTGGTCCACAGTGGACAATCCGCATGTGTGTTCAGTATATGAAGATTTTTATATTTGATTAATTAAATAAAAATATATTTATTTTTTAAAAGAAATTATTTTCCGTCATCTCACGCATCCTTAACAGTGAGTTTTGAATATCGAATGCAATGAGATGTTCTGTGCAGTTGGGAATCCACCAAGGAATTGACCACACACCCTTTGGCTGCGACAATTTTTACTATTAATTAATCGTTCTTCGTTCATGCTTTTTAGATATAGACGGTAAATGAACGGATTAGATTAAATTTAGATAGATCAAATTAAATTAAGCGGATAAAATAAATTGAAATAAGTTAAAATGCGGGTCATAATCAATTCCTCCAACTTTAATTAAGTTTTAATTATATTATTTATTCTTTTATAATCTTTTGATAATTTATAAAATTAATTTTTTTTATGATAACTAAATATAACATATTAAATAAAATAAAATATTTTGGTAAGGTTTCTCATGAATCAATTTGAGCTAAATATTAGTCCAAACTTTAATGAATTGAAATGAGTTGAGCTGAAATGAGTTAAGCTAATATATGAGTGGGCAAGTTATGATCTCATGGGCTGATTTTGCCACCTCCATTCTTAACCAGCAAGCACTCAATATAATCCTCATATATACACAACTTTTTATAAATGTTCATTAAACTGCAATTGAATAAGTTTGCAATCAAATATTTATTTAACATGTGTATTTATATTTAGTGAATGTCTATCTTGTTTCTTTGGAGAAAAGTTAGGGTTAGCTTTTCCTAGAAATAAAGGGATTTTCCTTCATTGTATTTCATCCCTCAAGAGAAATAAGAAGTCTTCCCACTTCTCTATTTCTCTACAATATTCTTGTTCTTCCTTTTTTTTTTTTTTAACACATTGTCAGCACGAGTCTCTGCCTTGAGGACTCACTTTGAAAAGATTTAAGGTAAGAAAAATCAAAAGATGTATTACTTAGTCAGAGAAATGGTATTCCTTTGGTGATATTATTTTTCTCAATATTCGCAAAATAAGAATGAAATAAATATAATTTCATGAGATAAAAGATTAGTATTTCTTCATATTTATGTCTTTGCTAATAATGATGTTGATTTTGTTTATGGATATGAGAAATGACTTATTGATTCACTTGACAATTCATGCCTCATATTTGTTTCAAAAGAATAATATTGTAAAACATATTTATTCCAAAAGAATAATATTATGAAAATATATTTGTTGTAACAGAACAATATTGTGAAAATATATGATGATATTAATTTAATATCCATTAATGAGTAAGAATGAGAATTTTCAAGAAATATATGATCACTACAAGTGATAATATTTTTATAGGCTTGTCACAATTACAGTTGAAAATATGTTAGAAAAATTTTCTATGATATATGCATACCTCGATTGCTCCCGAAGTAGCAATATCTTAAAAGAGATTTAAGCTATCACAATTTGATATGTTTAAAGCACATTCAAATGATTATTTCCACACCTGAAGAATGAGAACTTTTGATAAATGTTACAACTATAGATCCATACCCTGAAGTGAATGTGACAATATTTAGTAAAATTTATAAACGTATATACACAACTATTTATAAATGTTCATTAATAAACTTGCAATTGAATAAGTTTGCAATCAGATATTTATTTAACGTGTGTATTTATATTATAGTGAATATCTATCTTATTTTTTTGGAGAAAAGTTAGGGTTAGTTTTCCCTATAAATAAGGGGATTCTCCTTCATTGTATTTCATCCCCCAAGAAAAATTAGAAGTCTTCATTGTATTCCAAAAGAATAATATTATGAATATATATTTGTTGTAACATAACAATATTATGAAAATATATGATGGTATTAATTTAATATCCACTAATGAGTAAGAACGAGAATTTTCAAGAAATATATGATCATTAGAAGTGATAATATATTTATAGGCTTGTTACAATTACAGTTGAAAATATGTTAGAAAAATTCTCCATGATATATGCATACCTCGATTTGCTCCCGAAATAGCAATATCTTAAAAGAGATTTAAGTTATCACAATTTGATATGTTTAAGACACGTTCAAATGATTATGTTCCACACCTGAAGAATGAGAGATTTTGATAAATGTTACAACTACAGATCCAATCCCTGAAGTGAATGAGACAATATTTAGTAAAATTTATAAACAGGAATATACTTTTGGTTGTGAAGATATCATCACTCACCTCTTGAAGAGGCAGAATAATTGAGAAGAAATATTCTGAATATTTTATGTTTTATTCTTGAAGTGGTAAATTTGTAATTTACTCCTGAAGTAGTAAAACTTGCGATCTACCGAAACCCCTACTTTTGCCAGCGTGATAACAAGCATAGACTGGTAGCAAGAAGTCAATTGAATGATCAAACACTTCCATCACAATAAATACTCCACAATTTACTCCTGAAGTAGTAAGACTTTGCAATTGTAAATCTTGCAATTTACTCCTGAAGTGGTAAGCCTCTGCAATAGTAAATCTTGCAATTTACTCCTTGAGTAGTAAATCTTGCAATTTACTCTTTGGGTAGTAAAATTTGTAATCTACTCCTAAAGAAGTAAAAACTTGAAATAATGAAGTTTAGAACTCAATATTTATTATTTCTTTCGTGGCACTAGCAATGTCTAAATTTGCTATCATGATACCAGAGTATCTAAGCAATATTTGACAATATAAATTAGTGATCAAGGTCTCCAGAAGAACCTAATTATTTATCTAGAAGAATCATAACACCAGTAGTGTCCACACAATAATCTTATTGTGAAAATAATGGGTTGGGTTACAATCGGGTGGACTCAGGCGTGTCTACCGTGGCGGGACGCTTCCTGCTATGAGAAACCACTGCAGCGGGTACGCAGACCAGAATTCAGCAATTCCGTTTTATTTAAGATTTTAAAAACTTAGTCTTTAAAAAAGGCTTAATAAAAATGCCCAAAAATAGAGAACAAACTTTTGGAAAAAATAAGAAGGGCTAGGAGGTGAAGATTCATCCTCCATAGTTAGGTTTTTTTAACAAGAACTCAAGAAATCGAGGCAAGCATGCAATTGAAAATATCTAGACGATAGCTTGGCGCCCAGATGGGCTATGGTTTACTCACTTTCGTGATTGACTTCGATTAGCTAAACATATACGTGCGCAAAGTTGATGTGTATTGTGATTAATAGAATTAAATTTAGAATAAAGTATATTTGAACATTTAAAGCCGACGAGATTCTGAGGACGAAGGTAGTAGTGAAAGGTAGTGGTGATATCCCCGTAAGGTGAAAATCCCTAGGTGGAGTTGAAATAAAAAAATAGTCTACGTGTGAGGAGGTATATGAAAGCGAATTGAGCGTTTTTCGGAAGAATCGTTTAGTATTGTTGTTAAATATACGTATTTACATGTATACAAGTATATCATCATTCCTCCCGAATTGTAATCTTGAACAGCCAGTCATAAGAATCATGTTTATTAAATGTGGTAATTGAAAGCTTAAGGGTGGACCATGGTTATTGCAGGATGTGAGTTAAAGCTCGTGAATTAAAAGAAGGGATTTTACATAAGGACTTGTATGTTTATGAGTGATAATGTGTTGCTTGGATCTATGAACATTGTTTGTAATGATGATTGTCGGTTAAAAACTAACTGCTGAAGTAGACTAGATGCGATGCGGTCTCCCTTGTGGTGAACGATATAATGATGAGTTATGAAATTTCGAAGAAAAAATTTATGGGAGGAATTGAAAAGAGGAACTATTCGAAGTACTATTGAACAATCCCGTTGCAGTGGGTGTGTGTTACACCCTGTAAAATATTAACGGTTAGTAGGCGTATGCATGGATTTGTGACGAGTAAAGAGAGCTTGACGTGTGTGGGAAAATCCTCGAAAGCAGGGTCAGTATAAGGATTGCAGTTGGACAAAATCGCCGGTTACAAGTTGAAACTCGTCAGTTAAACGGAAGTCGGCACTCGAGGTATGTAAGGCTATCCTTTTTGGCAAGTTACGTTCTTCGTAAAGATAGTACGACTTGTATATCTGTAGTACTTCAGAGTAAACCTATTGTGGTCAGCTATTATGAATTGAATTGAGACGATTGCGATGATATAATAACCCTCGTCAGAGTTAACCTTATCCAACTTGATTGTCGTATATGATATTTGGGGTTTGGATTCTACTGCCTATAGGGTTATGCTGACAGGATCAATATGATGTCCGAAGAGACCGGAGTGAGGCCGTGAGGGCCGTATCCAGTTTTCATAGCTTCTATTATGACCCATAGTCGAGCCAAGGCTCGGGGTCCATCTACAACAATTATATTATAACCCATAATCGAGCCAAGGCTTGGGGCTCAACTACAACAGCTATAGTATGATCCATAGTAGCTCGGAATCCAATTACAGTAGTCACATTATGACCCATAGTCGGGCCAAGGCCCGAGGTTCAGTTATTAGAGATTACATTATGTCCCATAGTCGAGCCAAGGCTCGGGGCCCAGTTACACAACCTAGACAACTCAGACACAGATATAACTACAGGAGCCTATCTGGCTCAGACATAGTTTCAGAGAACGAGTATTCCTGAGTTACAGTATGTTTACGAACCTTCAGTAGCCAGACAGTAGAGTGTACATTATTTGTCCTTGTCGGGGTTTATGGGAGCCCAAGTAGGTTATTCTGTGTTGTTTGCACCTTTCAAGCTTATGAGGGCTCGGTTAGGTTCTTGTTTATGTATCTATACTTGTTAATTAGATGTTTCAGCTGGTGAGATCGTTTAGGTTAAACTCTTAACCTTCTTCATGATTACTTTAATTTTATCAGCTTTCATTCAGTTATCATTTTACTGCCTTACATATTCGGTACATATCGTACTGACGTCCATCCATGGGGTGCTGCATTACTTGCCTGCAGGTGCGAATAGACTCTGTTCGGGGCATTCTTATCCATCACCTGGAATTAGCAGTTCACTCAGCTCCTTTCCTCCAGTGTGGTTACTCTTCTTTCTCCTCCAGTCGTGTTATAGAGCTGTGCTATATAGGGTAACTCCCTAAGCTTATGTTATTCTACTTATTTACAGAGAAATGTCTGACGCACGACGGACCACTACTGGTCGAGAATTGGATGTGGCAGCAGGAGAGGGCACTAGTAGGGGCCCCCAGGCAGAGTCAGCCCGATCTGAGGGCGACAGAAAGACATCATCTCGATCTCCCCAGCACTCACCACCGTACTCAGAGCCCGCTAGGGCAGCAGATATACTAGTACCACCCCCAGCCATTCCTATTCCATCAGATTAGGAGCTCAGGGGTGCATTCTATATGTTGGTTCAGATGATGGATGCCCAGCGATAACCTCAGCCAGTAGTACCAGCTGGTGTTGAGCCCACTGAGGGGACCGGTAGTTCGAGGGTCTGTGAGTTCCTGGCCTTGAGTCCCCCGCAGTTTACAAGGACAGATTGTAGAGAGGACCCCAAGGACTTCATAGATTAGCTGCAGAGAATATTCAGGGTTATGCATGCCTCGTCTACAGAATCAGTTGAGTTAGCAGTATTTCGATTGTGAGATGTGGCAGTCCTGTGGTACGAGAGTTGGGAGAGATCCCGAGGTAGAGATGCACCTTCACCTGCATGGCCTAGCTTCTCGGAGGCTCTCATAGATCATTATTTGCCCCGAGAGGTCCGACATGCCAGAGTAGAGCAATTTTTGCATCTGGAGCAGGGAAGAATGAGTGTTAGAGAATATGCATTGAGATTTGATTCTTTAGCCAGATATGCGCCCTCGTTTTTCGACACTATGCCAGTCAGGGTGCACCGGTTTATTATGGGACTTGCGCCGGAATATGTGGAGTCTTGTATTACAACTACACTACGAGAGGATATGGATATTTCATGAATCCAGGCCTTTTCTTAGAATATAGAGGAGCTTAGACAACACCAGTACGCCATGGAAAGGGCAGGTGAGGAGCAGCGCTGGGGGGCTAGACCCGCAAATTTTTTAGGGTAGACCCAGGCACCGTCTATCAGGTAGGCCACCTAGGCCCCCTTTCCAGCAGCAACAGGGTAGCAGATCGTATCATCACGGGCAGTCAGGTCCTGGCGAGAGTTCACAAGCGTCAGGCTCGCAGCAGCAAAGGGGGCCAGACCAGATAGGATCAGCAACACCATGATGCAGTACTTGTCATAGGCTGCATCCGGGGAGGTGCAGGTATGGCTCCACCACCTGTTATTCCTGTAGGCAGGAGGGACACATAATGAGAGATTGTCCGACTAGACGCTAGGGCTGTCAGGACCAACAAAATAGATCCTCAGCAGGTTCATATTCCCCAGCACCTTCTGCAGGGCGCAGAACCTCAGCTCCAGCTGGCAGAGGCCTAGGTAGATCAGGGGTATCTAGTTTAGGTAGAGATTAGGATCGCATATATGCACTACCAGGGCGACAAGAGTCGGAATCATCGCCAGATGTTGTGACAGGTACATTAGATGTTTGCTCTCACTCAGTTTATGCTTTGATAGACCCGGTCTCCACTTTATCGTGTATTACTCCGTTAGTGGCCCGAAAGTTTGATATAGTGCCAAAATTGCTTTAGTGACCTTTTTCAGTTTCTACACCCGTCGATGACTCTATTATTGCAAAAAGAATTTACCGGGGTTGTACATTAGAGATTGTTGGTCGCCAGACCTTAGCAGATCTAGTAGAATTAGAAATGATCGATTTTGATGTGATTATGGGTATGGATTGGTTGACACCATGTTACGCCACTGTAGAGTGTTGGACTAGAATTGTCCGATTTCACTTTCCAGGGAAAGTAGTACATGAGTGGAGGGATAATACAGCTACACCAAAAGGTAAGTACATATCCTATCTTCGGGCGAAGAATTTGATAGCAAAGGGGTGCATCTACCATATTGTTAGGATTCGGGATATGCAGGCAGAATCCCCAACCCTCTAGGCTATTCCAGTGGTTAATGAGTTCCTAGATGTGTTCCCAGACGAACTTCCTGGTATTCCCCCAGAGATGAAAATAGACTTCTCTATAGACTTGCTACCAGGTACTCAGTCTATATCTATCCCTCCATAGCATATAGCTCTTACTGAATTGAGAGAATTGAAAGAGCAGCTGAAATATCTGTTAGGTAAGGGCTTTATCAGGTTGAGTACGTCATTGTGGGGTGCGCCAGTCCTATTTGTGAGAAAGAAAGATGGCTCCCTCCACACGTGCATAGATTATCGGTAATTGAACAAGGTTACTATTAAGAATAAATACCCTCTTCCAAGAATAGATGACTTATTCGATCAGCTGCAAGGGGAAAATATTTTTCAAAAATTGACCTGAGATTCGGGTACCACCAGGTTCGAGTTCCAGAGAAAGATGTCCCAAAGACAGCTTTCAGGACCAGGTATGGTCATTTCGAGTTCCTAGTTATGTCCTACGGGTAGAAAAATGCACCAACAGTGTCCATGGACCTAATGAATAGTATCTTCAGGCCATATTTAGATCTGCTTGTGATAGTATTCGTTGACGATATTCTGGTATACTCCCGCTCAGAAGGGGAATACAGAGATCATTTGCGCATAGTACTTCAGATCCTTAGAGATCGCCAGCTATATGCAAAGTTTTCTAAATATGAGTTCTGGTTAAATTTTGTAGCTTTATTGGGCCACATTGTATCAAAAGGTAGTATTTAGGTTGATTCGCAGAAAATAAAGGCAGTAAAGACATGGCCTAGACCTACAACTCCAACAGAGGTTCGCAGTTTCCTTGGATTAGCCGGGTATTACAGAAGTTTTATGGAAGGATTTTCTACCCTGTCGCGCCTTTGACTAAATTAACTTAGAAAGCAGCTAAGTTTAGTGGATCAAGGCCTGTGAGCAAAGTTTCCAGGAATTAAAAAATAGATTGACATCAGCACCAGTGTTGGCTTTGCCGGAAGGTTCAGAAGGTTATGTTGTATATTGCAACACTTTAGGCGTTGGGTTAGAGTGTGTTTTGCTCCAACACGGGAAGGTAATTACGTATGCTTTAAGGCAATTGAGGAAACATGAAAAGAACTATCCCACCCACGATCTGGAGTTAGCTGCAGTAATTCACGCCTTAAAGATATGGAGACATTACTTGTATGGGGTGCATGTTGATATTTTTACCGATCATAAAAGCCTCCAGTACATTTTCACGCAGAAGGAGCTGAATTTGCAGCAGCGCCATTGGTTGGAATTGTTGAAAGACTATGATGTGAATATCTGGTATCACCCAGGGAAGGCCAATATTGTAGCAGATGCCCTCAGCCGCTGATCCATGGCAGTTTGGCACATCTGAGACCAGAACAACGGGAAATAGCCCGAGAATTGCACCGACTTGCTAGTTTAGCAGTTCAGATAGTGGATTTAGAGAATAATGGGGCTATAATTCAGAATACAACAGTATTGTCCCTGGTGGTAGAGGTAAAAAAGCGACAGTATGAGGATTCTCATTTAGCACAACTCAGAGATAAGGTTCAACAAGGTGAATTATCAGCTTTCGAGGTAACTAGAGACGGGGTTTTGCGGTGCAGAGGTCACCTATGCGTTCCAGATGTAGCTGGGCTACGCCAGGAAATTATGATGGAGGTACACTACTCCTGTTACTCTCTTCATCCAGGTTCAATGAAGATGTACCACGGCATAAAAGAGATGTATTGGTGGCCTGGAATGAAGAAAGGTGTAGCCGAATTCGTAGCGCAGTGTCCTAACTGTCAACAGGTGAAAATTGAACATTAGAAACTTGGCAGCCTAACTTAGGAGATGGCTATACCTATGTGGAAATGAGAGGCAGTTAATATGGACTTTGTGACAGGACTACCCCGTACCAAACGCAAATTCGACTCTATTTGGGTGATTGTTGATAGGTTGACAAAATCAACTCACTTTCTGCCAGTCCGGACCATATTCTCAACTAAAGATTACGCTGAGCAATATATTAAAGAGATAGTTCGATTACACGGAGTCCCAACATCTATCATCTCAGACAGAGGGGGATAGTTTACAACTAGATTTTGGCAATCATTTCAGAAAGGTTTGGGGACACAGGTTAATCTTAGTACAACATTCCATCCTCATACAGACGGTCAGGCAGAGCGCACCATTCAGACGCTCAAGGATATGTTACGGGTATGTGTGCTAGATTTTTGAGGAAGCTGGGATGAACATTTACCCCTCATTGAATTTGCATATAATAATAATTATCATTCTACAATTCAGATGGCGCCTTATGAGGCATTATATGGGCGGAAATGCAGGTCCCCCATCGGATGGTTAGAGGTAGGAAAGGCAGAGTTAGTCAGACCAGATATGATTCACTAATCAGAAGAGAAAGTGAAACTTATTAGGGAGTGGTTACTGACAGCCCAGAGTCGCCAAAAGTCCTACTCTGATATGCGGCATAGAGACTTGGAATTTAATGTAGATGATTGAGTATTTCTGAAAGTGTCGCCGATGAAGGGCGTGATGAGATTTGGCAAGAAAGACAAGCTTATCCCTAGATTTATTGGACCGTATCAGATCCTACAAAGGATAGGCCAAGTGGCATATTAATTAGAGTTGCCTTCAGAGTTAGAGTCTGTTCACCCAGTACTTCACGTGTCTATGTTGCGAAAGTGTATAGGGGACCCGTCCCGAGTGGTGCCAGTTGAGGATGTTCAAGTTACTGAGGAATTAGCCTACGAAGAAATTCCAGTTGCAATATTAGATAGACAGGTTCGTAGACTGAGAAATAAAGACGTCGCCTCTGTTAATGTCCTATGGAGGAACAGAAATAAAGAAGAAATGACCTGGAAAGCAACATGAGATCTAGATATCCTCACTTATTCCAGGATTGATTCAGATTATACAGTTAAGGTGATATAGTTATTCAGTCGTTATTTTACTACTTATGTTATCAGTACTGCCTAGTTGCTACCTCGTTATGGTGAAATAACTGTTTATAGCGTCCTGTGAGGCGCTTGAGTTGGACTTTTATGCGTTTCCGGTTTCCAAATAGTCCATATTACAGAGGAGACTCTATCAAAATTTTTCTAAGTATTAACTAAAAGAGTTAACTCCTTTAAGCCTGAAGATGACATTCAAGGATGAATGTTCCTAAGGGGGATAGGATGTTACACCCCGTAAAATGTTAACGGTTAGTAGGCATACACGTGGATTTTTGACGAGTAAGGAGAGCTTAACGCGTGTGGGAAAAGCCTCGGAAGCAGGATCGGGCGAGGCCGGACAGCGAGGGGCCAGCGCGATGCGCCAGCCAGCAGTGCATTGGCCAGCGCGGCTCACCAGGTCTGCTGTCGCTATGAGGGGCGCGACGCGGCAGGCATTGTGGCGCCTTAACTGGCATGGACGCCCCCTATTAACCGTCCATGTAAGTATATATAGGTCTGTTTGCTAATTTAAAATCATTTTCCTAGGTTATACACACGGATATGAACAGAAAGCAAACACAAATTTCATTGATTTTTCACTCGATTACGCTACCAAATACCGTCCAAATGCAAATTAACTTTGGGTAATGAGTTCTAAGCCTATGGAAGCATTCCTATGGATTTATTTTCTAACATTTGCTCAGCCAATTGAAACCCCGCCGGGTAAAAGTTGTCAGAATTATTCCAAATTGATTCCTAAACAGCCACAGGCCTTAGGTGAGTATTTCTCCCTTTTGAACTCTCGAGAAATTGGGGGTTTTCACCGAATTATTCAGATTTGAATTGTAGTTATTATTAGTATTAAAAGTTATCATTTATGCCGAGTTTAGTATTGAAGTTATCCCTGTTTTCTCAATATAAGGGCTGCAGTTAGACAAAACCGTCGGTTACAAGTTGAAACTCGCTAGGTAAATAGAAGTCGGCACTCGAGGTATGTAAGGTTATCCTTTTCAGCAAGTTACGTTCGTCGTAAAGATAGTACGACTTGTATATATGTAGTACTTTAGAGTAAACCTATTGTGGTCAGCTGTTATGAATTGAATTGAGATGATAGTGATGATATAGTAACCCTCGTCAGAGTTAACCTTAGCCAGCTTGATTGTCGTATATGATACTTGGGGTTTGGATGCTACTTCCTATAGGGTTATGCTAGCAGGATCAGTATGATGTCCGAAGGGACTAGAGTGAGGCTGTGAGGGCCATATCCAGTTTTCATAGCTTCTATTATGACCCATAGTCAAGACAAGGCTCGAGGTCTAGCTACAACAGTTATATAACAACCCATAATCGAGCCAAGGCTCGGGGCTCAGTTACAACAGCTATAGTATGATCCATAGTCGAGCCAAGGCTCGGGATCCAGTTATAGTAGTCATATTATGACCCATAGTCGGGCTAAGGCCCGGGGTCTAATTATCAGAGATTATATTATGGCTCATAGTCAAGCCAAGGCTCGGGGCCCAATTACACAGCCCAGACAACTCAGACATAGATACAGCTACAGGAGCCTTCTGGCTCCGACACAGTTTTAGAGAATGAGTTTTCCTGAGTTACAGTATGTTTATTAACCTTCAGTAGCCAGACAGTAGAGTGTACATTATTTGTACTTTCTGGGGCTTATGGGGGCCCAGGTAGGTTATTTTGTATTGTTTGTACCTTCCAAGCTTATGAGGGCTTGATTAGGTTCTTGTTTGTGTATGTATACTTGTTAGTTAGATGTTTCAGCTGGTGAGATCGTTTAGGTTAAACTCTTACCCTTCTTCATGATTACTTCAGTTTTATCAACTTTCATTCACTTGTCATTTTACTACCTTACATATTCGGTACATATTGTACTGACGTCCATCCCTGGGGTGCTGCATTACTTGTCTGCAGGTGCGAATAGATGCGGTTCGGGTCATTCTTAGCCATCACCTGGAATTAGCAGTTCACTCAGCTCCTTTCCTCTAGAGTTGATAGTTAGAAGAGGTTTGTTCTTTTGTTGTACAATTTATGGATAGGTCGGGGCCCTGTCTTGACCATTGTTCCACTTTTAGAGGCTTGCAGGCTATCGATTCCCAGTAGTTAGCTTTTGTTGTATCCGTGTGGGGCCTATGTATGTTTATTTCATGTGATGGCCATGTGGGGCCTATGTTTATTTCGTGTGATGACCATGTGGGGCCTTGTTTAGCTGTCAGGTAGCGGCCTTATCGGCTATAGCGTAGTTAGTTGCTTGATTTCATTTCAGTTATAACTAGACAACATGGTGGTCTCGTCGGCCTGCATAGGATCCCTGTTATTATATTTTTGATGGTTAGTTGTCTTCTTTTACAGGTGGCCTTGTTGGCTAGAGGCTGTATTTACAACCGAGATATAGCTCGTCGTTTTCTTGAATTTAGTTACAGGCATGCATCAGTAGTGCACTAGGCTGGTTAGATTAGTCCAGACCCCAGTGTGGCACTAGGTGCCAGTCATGCCTCCTTAGGTGGGGCATGACAGTGTGGAAACGCTGCAGCGAGACCGTTGTGGCGGTAGTGATACCATTGCGGTGGAGCCCAATCTTGCGAGCTAGCAAGGTTGCAACTCTTCGTGAGACTAAGGATATAATCGATGCTATAATTATCTGGCCATGTAATTGAGCTTGGAACTAGGCATGTTGTTATAATTGTTGGTATGTAACTTTTGTTGTGTGTATATGGTGTTGATCGTTGTGCTGTTAGATGCTTGCAGACTACAGTACTTGTTAGATATGCGTTGTTGGCCGCATGGGGCCTAGTTTTGTTATCTGTTAGCAGCCTTGTCGACTTATATATATATATATGTATATGTGCTCTTGCTTTCCTTCGGTTATGATTTAGTCAGCATGCTGGTCTTGTCGGCCCGCGTAGGATGAAGTTATTATTGCAATTGTTGGGTTAGCTATTTTTGTGCAGGTTTATGTTGTGGCCGACAGGCTATATTTTGAGTTGAGATATAGCTAATTGTTTTCTTGATTACGTGGTACTGGTATGCACCAGAGGTGTATGTGTCAAGCTAGGTCAGTTCAGAGTCCAGTGTGACATCATGTGCCAGTTACGCCTCCCAAGGTAGGGGCGTGACAAGGTAGAACCCCAAAAATTGCAGGATTCCCTATTTCTGAGAGTAACAACAAGATGTATTAAGCAATACAATGCGAGTATAAGAAAAACCACAGTGATAGAATATAAGGGGGTCAACATGGCTAATTCCAGCAAATGCCAAATGGGTATTCAAAGGAACAAGTACCAACATTCAAAAGCAGAAAAAGAAAAAGAAAATAGTGTTTTCATACAAGCCCCAAAAAACGGGCTACCTAAAAACAATGATAAAAGCTAAAAAAAAATAGGGGGAGAACACCATCTAGTTGGAGGCCTTGTCGCTGCCTGCATCCTCGTTCGCTCCCTCCTCTAATCCGTTGAGGAAGGAGAACTCGGGGCGGTCCTGTCTGGTCGCCTGAGCTGTCCTGGAACTAGGAGTAAGATTCTTCAGGATCTTCTTGATCCCCTTCCACATGCGGACAAGCAGTTTGTCCCGAGAATACCGTCTCCACTTCTCTCGCTCCAAGTCCTCCCGGAGCTCAATATGGGCCAAGGCTAGAGTAGTAATAGCACCCTGCATCTCCCCTGGATTAGCAGCTACTGCACTGGAGGGCCTGTTAGAGGAAGGAGGCCTAGGTAATCCTCCCAGTAGCTCCCGCATGGAGGCCATATCGGCCTCTATACGCTCGAACTATCCCGCGGTCCTGGAAGTACTATCCCCACCGTCACCCTCAGCCAAGGCAGACTTTCTCTTCTTCCTGCCTCTTTTCGAAGCTCCCTTCACCCTTAGAGGGTCAAAAGGCCTGTCACAACCCATGATGAGATCCCTGGACTCCTGGTGCACTCTAGCCCGTTTGCAGAGCCTGATAATAAGAGAAGGAAAAGGCAAGCCGGTGATTGGCTTACTTGAGAAGTACCTTCACTCCTTCAGAATCTGAGCTCCCACATTCACCCTCACCCCACTCTAAACGCAGGCTACCACCAGGGCCTGAGGATAGGTCATGTCCGTGACATTGGAGGACAGATGAATCCTCCAGGACACCAAATGGGGCCACCTTCTAGCCTCCACGGTGAAGTGAGTGCCCTGGATGCCCGTTCTAGTTATTCTCCAGTTAGTCGAGACACTCTGCTCCTCCACCATCAACGTATCCACCAGTCATTACCCATTTCCATCTACATCCCGGGCCTTCAGCTCAGCCTTGGGAGGGTTTGGCAGACCCAAAGCGTCATTTGTGGCAGCGGGGGTCAAGGTGATCTACATAACCTTGATGTAAGCAACCGGCTCATTCCGGATCCAAGCCACCATTGGGAGGTTAGCATAAAACTCCCTCACCCAGCCTCATTAGCCTTACTCGGGTCCTCCACCAACGGGCCCCAACCGACCTCTTAGAGAAGGGCACAGAACTCTGGCGCGTTCTCCTCTACATCTTGTATAACAAACTCCCTCTCATGCAATAAGTCCTTTGTGGCCTGTTCGTTGTGTCAGAACTGACACTGGTTATTTACAAAGAGAATATAGTCCTCGATGTGGATGCTGCTGTTGAAGGCGGCCATGTTGATGAATCTGCATTGATAAAAAGTATTAGAAGAAGGACCTAATGACTAGGGGAATAGATTATGAGAGAAAAGAAAAATCAAAATTTAAAAAGGAGCCACTGCCCAAGCGGACCGCTACAGCGGAGTATGTCCGCCGCAGTTAGTTCTCCATAGCGGAGGTAGGTCCACTGTCACGGTAGCGCTGCAGCGATTATAGTTCCATTACAGTGGACATCGTCTTCCCCTAAACCTTCAAACCTTTTCAACCCTCCATATTTCTTCGAATTAACTATAGATCGGGCAAGGGGAGAACTTGCCCAAGCCCTAGTGACTATTTCCCTCCCCGATAGGGTATGAATTCAAGCCCGAAAGCTTCAAGGAAGTCAAATCACCACCCTACCCAAACCCCACTCATTTTCAATCCCACAACCCCATGAAACCAACCAGAAACATGCAAAGAACAACGGAGATCACTTAAAAATGTAAATATAAGCAGCATGCTACGACAACCTAGCCATGAATTCAAAATGAGAGAACCTACCAATATCGCCCTATAACTACCCAAATGCGAGGCAAATAGGCAATATATCGCCAGTACTCATTAGCAAGTGAAGTAAAGAAGCCATAAGGGAGAGAATTACTTGTAAATGAGGAGAATCACCGAGGAGAGTGAGAGGATTTGTGTAATGTTGAGTAAGAAAAAGTAGAGAATGAACTCAAGCCGTCTATTCTGTCTTTTACTAACCCCGTTGTCCACTGCAGCGGGACCGCTGTAGGGAAAACCCACTCGCTGCAGTGGACGGTTAAAACAGTGGTAGTTCAAATTCCACCGCAGGTCCCCACTATTTCAAAAACAATCACTCCGAGAAGTCCGATAAAAATTAGGAATACCTAGGACTCCTGAGCCAGAAATAAGAATCCAAAACACCCGAAAGAGGGGTAATTACATGATTTGACGCTCTAGACTTGGTAAAACCCAGACAAAAAGTTATAGCTCCATAGGAAAATAACATACCTACGTGGGAAAATTTATAACATAGTGTAATAAAGAGGTCCTGCAATGATCAGATCGGGGATCAAAACACGAAAATTGATAAGTCCCGGTGTCGGCTAGAAGTGGAAAAAGTTTATGACTGATGTTAGAATCTCCTACGGTGGCTAAAAACCCTCGCCTCTATATCGTAGTCAGAAGAGAACCCCAGGATTTGAAGACGAGGGGTGCACTACTATCTTTAACATAGTATCTTAAAATTTAAAAATTGCGATAAATTATGAGCAAAGGATAAACTTTAAAAATATAGATAGAACAAAAATCATGAAATACACAAAAAAATATAAGAAAAGTTTATATTAGTTAATAAAAATAAAAAGAGATGAGAATTAAGTTTGAAAGAAGAAAAAAATCGAAGTATATGCTTTAGGTAAACATATATCTATGTCTGCTGACAAAGCACGAAGAGTAATTGATCAAATTTGCGGACGTTCCTATG
>JACEIK010008784.1:0-17039 GCA_018107945.1 Datura stramonium
AGATAACTAGATAGCATGGTGGCCTTGTCGGCCCGCATAGGGTTCCCTATATGAGTGTGATTCTGGTTAGCTGATGTTATAGTACAGGTGGCTATAGGCCCAATCGGCCGGCGGCTGTATTTACAGCCGTTATATAGCCCATTGATTCCGTGAAATAGAGTTAGAGCCAGCCAGGCACCAGATGTGCTTAGGCTCAACAGTCTAGCAGTTCAGGTCCTAATAGGGCACCAGGTGCCATTCATACCCTCCAAGGCGGGGAGTGACAAGTATCTTCATATGTGGCATTTATTCTCTCCATTACGTGTAAATTTGTGTCTTTGGGTATTGATGTTGGGCATATTCTTATGCCCATTTGTCATGTTTTGACCCATATTTTTCCTTGTTTTGAGTTCATAATCCTTATGAAATGTATGAATTCATGTTTTTGTGTGTCTTGTGTGCTAACAAATATTTTTAAATGTTTTGAATAGGAAACCAAGGAAAAAGAACCCAAAAATGACCCAAAGTGTGAAGAAAGAAGAGTTCGCGAAAGTTGTCCTGGGGCTATAGCTGGCGTGGTACGCCAACCTCTGAACTTTAGAGAAATCTGCACAAAGTTGGTGCTATGGGTGGCGTGGGGCACCATGTCCCGAACTTCAGAGGAGAATTTTATCAACACCTTGGCGAGATGAGAGGCGTGGAGCGCCCGAAGCATCCCAGACTTGGGAAATTTTTCCAACACTCTAGTGTTGTGGATGGAGTGGGCGCTAGAAGGGTTCAGTTGCTCAGAATTTTGACTAACACACTGGTGCTTTGGATGAAGTGGGGCATCAGAAGAATCCTATTGCTCATAAATTTGGCTAACACCTTGGTGCTATGGTTGGCATAGGGCGCTCGAAGCTAAACTTCAGAGGAAAATTGAGCCAAAATTGGGGATATGGAGTGAACGGCATGCCAGACCCATTCTAAGACAGATTTTGCTGATTTTGAAGCTAATTTCTTGAGTGCAAAAGCATCATTTGAGGTCTCACCTTTAAATATAATATCTAGGTAATTTGTTAGCTATCTAACATCATTTTGTTTGATCATAGTAAGGGTTGTAACACAGCTTTGGAGAGAGAAAAGTTCTTAACTTAGGTTTCTTCTTTTCTATATCATTTTACTTTGAATGATGATGATATCTTTGTTTTTCCGCTTGAATATGACTGGCTAAATGCCCATTCAAGGGTTTTGGCCATAGCCATGGTTGAAGTTTGAATGATTGATTATTTATAGTTTTGATTCTTCGTTAAAGGTTGTTTATAGTTACTTATTTTAATTACCTATTCATTAGATTGATCACCTTGTGAATAAATCTATTGGATTTTGGTTGAACACGAGAGAGGGAACTAAAAGGGTTAAAAGTAAATATAAAACAGGAATTCAAAGATCCTTTGGCCCATTGGTTGAAGGTTAGAAGTTGTTGATAAGGATAGGGATATACCATTTAACCCTGTTTAGTTGACGTACAAGTATCCATAACCGTCATTTCATATTTCTCCTGCGACCATAGAGATATAGGTGTTAGGGTTCATGAGATAGTTCTTGGATGCTCATAAGAGTGGCAAGAAATGGGATAGCAACTTGCAACTAGCAACCTTAGGAAGAGTTAATCTAGCATAATCAAGTCTTGATAACTCAACCTAAAGTGAAAGTGTCATTTACCTAGATTTTCATCATCATTTGAAGTACAAAACAAGTTTGCAAAAACTCTAGTTTATTAGGTAATTTTACATTTCAAGTTTGGTAGTTTAATTCTCCAAAACATTCCCCATATATATTTGTTTTTGTTAGAATAGCAAAATATAGAGTTAACCATGAGTGATTAATCTGACAAGTCTATAAGGGATCGATAATCAAGACTTCACCGTTCTATATTACTTGACGACCACGTACGCTTGCATGCACTTGAGCAACATCATGTTTTTGATGTAGTTTGCCGGGGACTTGTAGACTGATTAATCATTTATAGGTTAGGATTTTTATTCCACTATTCTGTATTTTATGTTTTTGTTTATTGGTTGTGAAGTTTACAGGTGTTGTGTGCTCAGTCTATACCAAGTACAAGAATTTAAGGACCACATTTGGCTTCTTTTGATTCTGAAATTGAGAGAACCTTTAGCAAGTTAACTATGGAGAATAACGAGCAAGAACAGGGCAACAACCAGGAGAGGGTTCTAGTGTTGGATTTTGCTATGAACTTGGAAAATGCTTCTAAAGCGATCATCAAGCCAGCCATCATTGGAAATTTCGAGTTTAAGGAAGGGACCGTGCAGTTGGTCCAAAATATCTGCCAATATCAGGGAAAACCACACAAGGATTCTCACAGACATATGATGACGTTTGTGGAGCTGAGTGAGAACTTTCACTATCAGAACATGTCAGATGAGTATGTTAAGCTCATGTTGTTTCTATTCTAGTTGATTGGTGAAGCCAAGGAGTGGTTTAAGAACGAGCCAGCAGGTTCTATCACCACTTGGAGGCCTCTTTCCAACAAATTCATCAACAAGTTCTTCTCTTCAAGGAGGACAAAAGAGTTGAGAGGGAAGATCTCTGGTTTTGTGCTCTTAGGAACGATACAAGGGCTACTTGAGAGATTGCCTGCACCATATGAAGCTAAAGGAGATTATTGGGCACAATTTTATAGACGGGCTAAAATTGGAGACCAAAATCTTGCTTGACGTTATCGCACAGGGACAAATTTTGTCCAAGAGCTATGATGAAATTGAAGCTCTTTTGAATCGCATGTCAGTGGGGAGCCAGGACTATTAGGACTTAGTGTCATGCCCCGAGTCTATACCCTGGACGAGACATGGTACTTGGGGTCACAAGTAACCCCAAGTCAACCCATGGTCTATCATAAAACTGGCATTTTGAGTAAAAACATAGCGGAAGCTTTAAAATAATAAAACCATTCATGAAGAAGAACTAAATCACAAAGTTTTAAAAAACTAAAACAAAACTAAAAAAATCTGAATCTCAGTCTATGTCTAAAATCCATCTATCTGATGAGTTGCTGGGACAAGCCCCCAGCTAACTATAAGTCTAACTAAAAAATTGAAGAAAATAATAATCGTCCTCGAAAGATGAGGACTCACCACTGGTGCAGCAGAAAACTCTTGAATGTGATCTACTAACGGGGCTGAGACTGAGAACCTGTAGCTGTATCATAAAATGATACAGCATAAAAGGTATGCGTAAGTACTTTGAATGTACTGAGTAAGTAGAAGAAACCGTAACACGAAGAATAAAATAATTGAACTATAAAGGCATGCAATAACCAAGTGAAATGCTGAAACTGAACAAACTGAACTATACTGAGATGGTCAAGATGACCCTATCTGATGGTCAAAGACATGCCCTAAATCTGAGATACTGATCTAAATTATTGTACTGAACTAATATAAACTGAGTAATCTGAAATTGCTCTGAGTTGAGCTAATCTAAAACTAAACTGAACTGAGTTAATCTAAGACTGAACTGAACTAAGCTGATTTGAAACTGAAGTGACTAGTGGGAGATTGTATAACCGACATATAACCACGTAAGCTAGACGTGGAGTCTGATGTATACACCCAATCGGTAGGACCCAATATACCTTGTCATGGTATAAAGGCATGAACTGGGTGATCACAAGTCTAGGTCCATGAGGCCATTAAAAATAACCTACGGCGGCAACGTAGTTTTTGGAACCTGGGTGCACTGGAACCCCGTTCCGCTCGGTGCTAAGTCCTACTCCCACTAGATAGTCCTAGACTGACTACTAAGCTGATAGCTCAAATCTGGGGCCCAAGACTAAGTCAGGAATACTTATCTGAAAGAACCCCGAGAGTCTTGTCGGACTAGATTCTGTAACTAGTGTTTAACACTGGTCAGAGCTGTTTATCTGAAAGTGTCATAATAGTCTAAAGAACAAACTGTAATCTGAAGCTGGGGTTCTAAGGCTGGTCAGAGTTGCTTATCTGGAAGTGTCATGACTGCCTAAAGAACCTCTAAAATCTGATACGAGTCTAATACTGATAGCTGGGAGGCCCACTGACACCTCAAGAATTAACTATAGTCAAACTAATCAGCTGACATTTCTGGACAACACTAAGTCTAATAATCTGACTGAGATTAGGCATATATATATCTGACTAAAATTTTCACATACACAACAATATGGAAATCTCAAATCTGTTAGAATCAAGCTACAGGAAAACTAGTCCAACACGCAAGATTCTAGATTCTACTAAACTGAGAACTAAGGCTAAATCATTCCACTAGATATAATTCTGACAAATTTCTAGAAATAGGGAATTATAAAGCATTTATAAATCATGAGAAATATACCACTCAAAATTTTTAAAGATATTAGTCTGACAATCTTCTACATTTCGAAACCACAGGGCTGAACTGATAGAGAAATTAAGGAGGATCTTGGGGACACAAGGGAAGAACTATTCCCTTGTTGAATTCCTACATACTTGGCTTATAAATCCCTAAAGAAGAAATCTTGAATATCTACAACTGATGAGGAACCCTAGTTCTTGTTTGAGAGGAAAAGTCTGAGTTTCTACAATCGATATTCTGAGAGTTTACGTGGGGAATGACGGGAAAAACCATTTGACTCCTCTAAATTCTCTGAAATAATACTTAAAATGACGTAGCTTAGGGACAAAATAGGTGGGAAATTACAAAAATATCCCTGGACTAAAACCTGGAAACTGACCGACAGGGACCCAACGGGTCACTCAATGAGTCGTTGGTTGTAACCACAACTCGTTGGGACCTCTCATTGGTCCCATTGCCTGGAGGTTTGAAAACACTGGATCTGACTACGGGGGACACCACGATTTGTTGGGTGAACCAACGAGTCGTTGTTTCCTCCCGTGGTCACTGAACGAGGAAACTTGGAAAGCTTGACAACGGGTGACACAACGACTCATTGGTGGACCCAACGGGTCATTTTGTCCAATCATTATGTTCACTGGAAGAATTTCTAAAAAACCTCAATCTTGACATAATGGGTGGTGACCACGACTCATTGTGGGACAGAACGAGTGATTGTTCCCACTCATCATCCCTGGAAGGAGTTTATGGGGGTTCTCACCCAACGACTCACACAACAGGTCGTTGTTTCTGACAACGACTCATTGGTTGAGTCATGGGGTCCTGGAAAGAAGTTTTGAGCCCGAGAACCAATGAGGGATAAGATGACTCGTTATTTCTCACAACGGGTCGTTCCTTGTCCCATGGGTTCTCGATTGATCAAGCAGGGCTGACCACGGTTAACACAACGAGTCGTTGGAGCTAACCACGACTCATTGTCTCAGTCATTCTGAGGCATTTTCTAGTTTTCTTCTGTATTTTCTTGCAAGGTGTAAGTCGTTACACTTAGGTAGAGGATTCACAATAGTCAAGGTGCCAGGAAAGATCGAAGTAGATGGTATAGAAACAATTCAAGTAGATATCAGTCAGTTGGTGAATGTGATCAGCAAGCTTTTAATCACGCCAATAGGAAGTTAGTTTTAGCTGGTCCACCAGGTCCAAACTCCACCACCATCATGTGAGGTGTGTGGAGAAGGCCACGCTTATTCAGGTTGTCCACTAGACCCAAAATCTGTATATTTTATACTACAATAAGGTCGTGGTGGAGGTTTTATAGGTAATACTTACAACCAGGGGTTCAAGAATGTAGTCAAACCCTCATGGGGAGGGAATTAGAATTTCCGAAGGCCCTAGAACAACTATTCAAGACCTCAAGGCTAGCAGCCGAGTAGTTCATTAGAAGAAACAATGAAGCAGTGGATGGTTCAGCAGGTTCAGGTGGTTAGTGAGATGCAGAAGTCCATCCATGAACTGGAGAGACAGATGGGGCAATAGGCCCTTCAGCAAACTAATAGACCACAAGGGGAAGTTCCAAGTAACACCGAGAAAAAGTCCAAGGAAAATGTGATTGCAATTTCTGTATGCAGTTGTAAGGAGGTGGGTGAGGAGATCCCCTGAGATAAGAAAGTTGATGAAAAGCAAGTTGTGATATCCAGGCAAGAGGTTGGTGAGTCAAGAAACTCAAAGCCGAATTTGGCAGAAGCCAGACCACCCCCTCCCTTTCCACAAAGGTTTAAGAAGCAGAAGGAGGAGTCAGCCTGCCAAAAATTTCTTGATGTGTTGAAGCAGGAACATGTTAACTTTACCATTGGTGGAGCTTTTTCAAGACGTTTTGATATACGCCAAGTATCTGAAGGATATTATGGCAAATAAGAGGAGGTTTACGGAGTTTGAGAGTGTGGCTCAAATGGAAGAGTGTATTTCTTGGGTGCAGAATAAAATTCCAAAAAAGGTGAAAGACCCAGGGAGCTTCACCACTCTAGTGGTTGTTGGGAAAAAAGCAGTTGGTTTAGCACTATGCAACTTGGGGGTGGTAATTAATCTAATGCTTGCATCCTTATTCAGAACTTTGGATTTAGGTGAACTACGTCCGACCACAGTAACTTTGCAGCTTGCCGACTGATCTCTTGCTTACTCTGACAAAATTATCGAGGATGTCTTATCAAGGTTGTACCTTTCATCTTACTGGCGGACTTCATAATCCTGGATTATGAAGTAGATGCAGCAGTTCCCCTCATTCTGAGGAGAGGATTCTTAGCCACCACTGATGCGGTTATAAAGGTGAAGTTGTGCAAGATGTCGATGACTGTGGATGATTCAGAGGCAGTCTTCGAGGTGTTTAGAGTGGAAAGGATGTCACCTCACTATGAGGATTTCACAGTGAAGCCAACAATAGATCCTGGAGGTGTAAGCAGGAAATTGAGCAGCGTGTGCTACATGAGAATTTAGTAGGTTTTCAAAATACCAACTATCTCACTCGAATGAAGGAGTGAGACTGACCTTCATTGTACCACAACGTTAAATCAGGCGCTACAAAAGAGGAAACACATGAATGTCATGCCACGACTATAACTATGGCGCTTGGTGGGAGGCAACTCATCTTTATAACATTTTTTGATTTTGCAGAGATGAACAGGGCTTTGGAGGCAAAAAAGAGCAGGGAAAATGAGCTGAAAAAGGTTAACTCTGGGTCGAAATACCTGGTATGGGACACCAAGTGTTATCCTCAGAAAAGAAAAAAATTTCAGGTTGGTGTTATGGGTGGCGCACCGCGCCAAACCCAGTCCATGAAGAAAAAAATTTTCTAAGTATGTGGCAAGGTGACTGGTGTGTGATGTCAGAAAATATTTTGGTCCAATAGGTCAAATTTGACCCAAGGACCTTAAAATTACCAAAAACCCATGCCCCACACCTTTATTTTAAATCGCCATTCATCCCCTCTCACTAAAAGTCAAATTCAAAAAAGCAAATAAATTTCTCTCTCCTCTCCTCAATAGGTTGTAACTCTCCCTCTCTCTATTCCCCCATTGTTGTCTTCTCCAAGAAACTTGGTGAAGCTAATCTCTCCAACTCAAGTAAGCAATTCTCTTCTCTCTTGATTATTTATTGTGAAAAGCATGCCCCCATACTCTTCTTCCCAGAGTTACCATTGTTGGTGAAAACCTTGAATTTCATAATATGGATTTCATTAACTTTAATCTCTCAAATTCTTCCATAATAATGTGTTATCCTTGTTGGGTTACTTATTTTTGGTTGAATGTAGTGATTTGAAGTTGTGGGGATAAAGGGGGGTGATGAAGTAAATTTCATGAATTTGAGGGGTAGAACATTGATTGTAGAGAGAAAAAGTGCATAGTTCTTAAATTTTTAAATGTGAAGAATCTCGAGTTGTTGAAAATTCATATTAATTCATTGTGGATTATAGTAAATTTCATGTTGGTTGTTGAGATTGAATTATGAATTAAAGGTGGGAAAGTGGAAGGAATGGCCAAAGTGAGGCATTCTTGAAAAGAAAAGAAGAAGAAAAAATAGAGGAGAGATGTGAAAAAATTCATGAACTTGTTTGTAATGTGAAGTTAGTAAATAATTTGGATGTTGAGATTTGGGATGATAATGGGGAAAGTCTTGAGTATCCTATTTGATAAATTCTCACGAGTATGCTAACGAATTATGTATGGGGTCACTTTTCACCCGTTATACCTAATTAGCTAGTCTTTCTATTCACGAACTAATCTTGTGAAGTTCTTGATTGTGATTGGCAGGTGTTATGGCATCAAAACCTGACAAAGGAAAGGAAATAGAGGTAGCTAACAAGGGTTTTAAGCGGCTTCGAAAGAAACAAAAGGATTGAGTTCATCAGCCAAGGGAACCCCTACTAGAAGGTACGGAGCAAAAGAGGTGGAGCCACATGGACTAACATGGTTCAACATGCAAAAAGAGGCCAAATATGCTCTTGAGAATTGAATTGATGAAGGCAGTCTCACACTTGAGTTCCCCACCACTGGGGGCAAGGTTCATGAATTGGGATTGGGTTATATCTTTGTCGAGCCGGAGGAGTGCGACCTCATTTTGGTGAGGGAATTTTATACAAACTGGAACACTTCTTTTGGGGAGAGCCATGAGGCCAAAATATGGGGTCAGGTGGTTTATTTCACTACTAAAAGATACAATGCCTTCCTTAGTACACCTGCACTAGACCTATTCGAGTACTTCATTCTGCTAGAGAAGCCCCTATACCGCAACATTCGCCATACTCTTTGTGGTGAGCACTCATCCACATGTTGGGCAAGGGACCATAATGGCACTCACTCTACACTTTTGTTCTCCTACTAAAATAAGGAGGCAAAAGCGTGGGTGAAGATTGTTTGTGTCATGCTTCTCCTTGGGACACACATAAAGGAAATCACTAGAGGGCAAGTCATGTTGGTATACATGCTGATGAAAGGGCTACCAATCAATTTTGGTGCAGTGCTTCGAGGCAAAATGAGGAGATCGAGGGACAACTGCAGGTGGAAGTACTATTATGGCAGTCTCCTGACTCAGTTTTTTAGAGAGGCAGGCATTGAGGAAGAAGACACAAACCTTCACCTACCTCTAGCATGGAACCTAGTAGGATGATGGATGTCACGAAGGTAAAGGAGGTCATCACTTCTATAGCTCCACTTCTCACTGTAGTTGATTGCTAGGCTTGGGATGATAGCTGGAGAGGCCGCATATTTGGCATGCTTGATTTGCAGCTGAGAATTGGAGGTCGACCTACCACAGATGAGGAGATGGCGGCTCTAGAGGAGCGGCACCCACTCACGAAGTGTGCGATTTTGATGTGTCGAGTAGGACCAGCTTTTGAGGAGCCCTTGGACAATGATGAGGCCATGGTGCTTACTGATGGGGTTGATGACTTGGACAATGATGAGAAGGATGATGCTGCCACGGGAGCCAAGCAGATTGATGTTAAGAAGGATGATGATGATGATGATCAGAAGTACAATCTTGATGATGTTGATTGTGCATAGAAACCCAGGAAGTTCCTTTTCTCTACCTACTTGATATATTTGTTTGAGCACTGAGGACAGTGCACCGTTTAAGTGTGGGGTGGAGAAAAGATTTCATGTTTACTCTTTGTTTGCTATATTCGTAATAGGCCATAGCATTAGTTGTCATTTCCTGTGGTAATAGCTATGTGATTGACTAGGTATGGTTTGTAATCGATAGTATTGCTGATGACTGATAACCTGGATGATGCCTTGTGATGTTTGGATGATTTGTTTGTCTTTGGTAGTTGAGTTTGTTTAGTTTATTTTTAGAGTCAAAATTTTTAAAAAATTTTATTTTTTGTGTCGTCATAGAGTAGTGGCCCTTCTTTATGATAGATGGATGACGACCATCTTAAGAAAAATTAGTCACATTTTTTTTATTTTTTAGGATTGAGTCAGATATTAATCACTTGTGTGCTCTTTGACATTTCACTTAGACGCTAAGCTAGAGACAATGAAGCTGACATCTTAATTTGTATTAGTGAGAATTCCATGAGAGACACACATAGTTCTTTAATTTGACTAAAGACACTTTTAGGGCTTAATAATGCAAGAGTTCATTCAATATGATTCTATGGATGTGTAGCTATAGGAAACCGACTAGACTCTTAATGCTATGTGATGTGAGCTTAATTGTTGTGTTTTGTACATATTATAACATCTGAAACTTGCCTTAGTGTATATTGGATGGCTAGTTGTTAAAGAGTTAAGAGATGATTAAGCGTTTCTTTGAATAAAGTCATGTTTTCCATGTTTGTTTTACCTTCCTGAATATTTTGTTAACCCCCTTAAGCCATAAGCCTTATTTTTTTTTCTTAGCCACAAAAGTAGCTTGTTCCCTTTTGTTGTAGGACCTCTAGAATTATTGATCCAAAGGTAGTCTTAAGTACTTTGAAACTCAAAAGTAAAGGTCCACCAATGTATGAATGATAAGGAAAAGGAAAGAAAAAATTGCGTGGAAATTAAGAAGAGAAAGTAGGAAGAAAGGGGTGCCCTCAAATATGTTGCAGCTAGGACAATGAAAGAAAGAGATTTAACAGTAAATATTCTTATTGATTCTATGAGAAGGAACTAGCAGTCAAGTAGTAAATAAAAAGGGGCATGAAAAGAAAATAAAAAGGGTAAGTAGAGTGAAAGGTGAACAATAAGGAGAAAGTGGTGGACTTGAAAGGTGAAACATGTCTTAAAAATGCTTAGGATTGGTAGTCACAATTAAAGAAAGATCATTACTACCCATCTCTTAGCCAAAATTACAACCAAGAAAATTCCTTATGTTGTTAATCTCTTGAAATAACTAAGTAGTCTAGGTGTACATAAAGGGCAAGCTTATAGCATGAGACATATGTATGATACATCATTTGTGAGTGTGAGTGTGCCTTACTTATTATGTTTCATATTTTCATTGATAATTTGAGAGAGGAACGTCACTAAAAGTGAGGGGCATAAGATTTCTAAGTCGATGTATTATATGTGGCATGTTGCATATTTAATCATGTTGGCGCTATTTTGAAAAATGAGACGGTTATAGAAGTTGTGTAGTCATGAATGTGAAAACTCTACATGTGCTTGATGTGAATTGCTATAAGTTGATGAACCACTTAATCATATGCTTTATGCTAGTTGGTTAAGTGTGAATTGATAGAGGTGACATGTGATGAGAAAATATGAGTTTGTGCACGGAGTTGAGGATTGTTCGAGGACGAACAATGGTTTGAGTGTGGGGTAGTGATGTTAGGCATATTCTTATACTGATTTGTCATGTTTTGACCCATATTTTGCCTTGTTTTGAGTTAATAATCTTTATTAAATGTATGAATTCATGTTTTCATGTGTCTTGTGAGATAACGAATGTTTTTAGATGTTTTGAGCAGGAAACCAAGGAAAAAATGACCCAAGGTGTGAAGAAAGAAGAGTTCGCGAAAGTCGGCATGGGGCTATAGCTGGCGTGGCGCACCAACCCCTAAACTTCAGAGAGATCTACACTAGGTTGGTGTTATGAGTGGCATGGGGCACCAGGTCCCGAACTTCATAGGAGAATTCAATCAACACCTTGACGAGATGAGAGGCGTGGAGCACCCAAAGCATCCCAGACTTAGAAAAAATTTTCAACACTCTGGTGCTATGGATGGAGTGGGGCACCAGAAGGGTTCAGTTGCTCAAAATTGTGATTAACACTCTGGTGCTTTGGATGGAGTGGGGCACCAGAAGAATCCTATTGCTCAGAAATTTGGCTAACACCTTGGTGCTATGGCTGGCGTGGGGCACCCGGAGCTAAACTTCAGAGGAAAATTGAGTCAAACTTGGGGCTACAGAGGTTGCGGCGCGCCATACCCATTCCAGGATGGATTTTACTAATTTTTAAAGCTAATTTATTGAGGGCAAAGGCGTCATTTGAGGGCTCACCTATAAATATAACATCTAGGTCAGTTGTTAGCTATTTGCAGCTTGTATGATAATTTTGGTTTTTCTCTATATTATCCACCAAAGCAAAAGCTTGGTGAGGTGCGGTTATCACCACAACGCTGGCTTCTTATTTATACTAAACGCAGCCACTGCCTGCTCTAAAGTGTCAGGATTAGTCTAGATCAGAACCTTAATTGCCTTCTAGTCCTCCTCCTTCTCTATCATATGGATGTTAGCTCCCCCATGGTCGGGCAAGGGGTTACTATTAACATTGGGCTCCGCCATTTGGAGGATGATTATCTTCTGGTCTATAATGTCTTGGATCTTATGCTTCAAATTGAGGTGTTCCTCCGTACTGTGTCCCGCTCCTCCGGAATGATAGAAGTCATGGTGGTCAGCTATATATAACTGAAGATCGTGTTAATAAACTTGGGATCAACAGGATGTATAAGGCCTGCTGCTTTTAGTCATTTGAAGAGATGTGTTTGACTCTGCCAAAAGGATAAAGGTTCAGTTGGGTCTTCTTTCGAGGTTTGAACGAGGTGGGTTATAGGTATTTGGACAATTTTGTGGGGCATTTTAATGTGATGAGGTGGTGGCTCGACTATAATTCTGAGTTTTAGTGGGCAGGTGTTGGTGCTTGGTAGTTGGGTGGGATACTGGGGTATGTTTAAGGAGGTGGCTGGAAATTTGATTGAGCATAGAAGATAGGATAGGGACTATATGGAGCTGAGGGTTAGTTATTCGGTGGGAAGAATCAATCGGCGTTTCTGATAGTAGAGATGGATCCAATGTTCCTCTTGGACAGTGAAGTGGGACTTAATAGATTGAAGACACATCTTCCTTCTTCTTATAAAAAAAACTTATTGCGTTGGCCTGGGTCACTTTGCTGGCAATCTTTCTAGTCTTGAGACCATCCTTAATTGCTTCCCCTATTTTGACCAATTCAAAAAATTTATGGCCAATCATAGTCAACATTCTCTCATAGTACTCAGGCTCTTGCATCCAAAAGAAGATGTCCTCGATCTCTTTCTCTGGCATCATAGGTTGCACTCATGCCACCTCCTTTCTCCATCGGTAAGCATACTCATAGTAACTCCTCGATCTCTTTAACACATATATCCTTTAATTTAAAACACATAGTTGGATGATTATCTTTTTGGTCGTGAGTCATTTACACAGAGGGTGGTCTTCGATAGTCCTTGGATATTGGGTCAACTTAGATAAATGCGCTAAATAAAGAATTTTGATTTTTACTCTACTCTAGTTGACTAGATTTGGCTTGTAAAAATAGATTGGGTACTCGAGCGGACAACTTGGGATAGGAAAATAACGACAGTTGATCGACCGGGCGAACAAACTACCCATGTGGGTATCCTGAAAAAATTTGGTGTTATACAGAAAGCGATTGTGACCCGCGTGACCGTTTTTGATAGAAGTTTATGCCAATTGGCTAAAATACGTCATGAATGCAATGATAGTTTATAAAAAAAAAAAAGATAAAACGTAATTTAACAAATAAAGAAAATAAGGGTTAGCCACAAAATGTTAGAAAATTCTTTTGGTTAGAACCTACATGAATCCCCAACAGAGTCTCCATCTATTATGACCCATGTTTAAACTCGTGTTCAAAATATTTCATAACTTGACAATTTGTAAAAAATAAAGAGTTGTTACCTAATTATTATGGAAATTAGAAAACTATCTAAAGGTATTTTAAGAAAATCTTTATTTAAAATTAGAATTAGGGTAAGGATTCCGGTGATTTACCGAAGAAGGTGTTAAGCATTTTGGAAATTCCGCAAATGCTGTTGACCAGTGAATTTAAAAATAATTTGTGACTAAAGATATAATTTATTTATTTTAAAATTTTACTTTTTTGTAAATAAAAATATTAGCACATTCGATCATTTATTAATTTGAATTAACTCATAATCTCGATCAATTGAGAAGAAATTAATTCCTCAATAACTTAAAGGATATAAGATCTCAATTTGATTAGCCATAAGAGTTTGTAACTTTAGAAGTAGAAAATATATTTTATTTAGAAATCCTTTGCTGCAAACAAAAATCTTTTCCATAAACCAATTAATTTCAAAATCTCATTCTTAAAAATGGAACTCCTCAAAAGGGGTTTAATTTATTGCATGAGCATACGTATATTTTCAAAGCAGTTCGAAATAAAACGTAGAGAACTTAGAATATTTGATTTGAACTTGTTTATAACTAGCAGAAAATTTAAAGTGCCGCACTTGGAGAGCAATCTAATAGTCATTAGTTAAAAAGAAATAACTTTTGATTTCAGCGATTAAGATAAAATTTATCTACTTGGGATTCATCTAGTATAAGAAAAATATATCAAAAATGTTAGTGTTTCATATAAAAAGCAGAAAATAAATAAGCAAGGCAGTAAAGTAAAAGCATTTCAAAGGGGGTTTCGGCCTCAATTTATCATCAAGTAAATTATCCCACTTCTTTTTTCTGTTCATCTGATGAGAGTTGGGTATTCGGGACTGATTCAGGGGATAATACTATGTGGGGGCAGTTGAGACAATGGAAGAATACTCGATGTGAGATAGTAGGAGAGTCTGAGGGAGTCGTTGAAAGGTAAATTATGCGACAAAAGAAAGAAAAGAATTAGTGCTAATCCAGATGATAGGATAAATAAACGAAGAGGTTCAACTCTTCTCTCTTTATTTTAAATAAGGAGTATATAGCAAAGTAGAGTGAAAACAAAGAGGAAACAATGAAAAAGATTTGATCATTTTAAACATTCGCATGGACAAAGTAGATAAGACACAGAAAATTTGATACCTTGTGAACATATATATAAAGGAAAGAGATCCGTGGACACCTCTTCTAAGTAACAAAATATTTCTTATAAACTAAACTAAATGTAGCTATTACAGAATTCATAAAATATTAATATGGTAAATTCAGCCTTAGAAAAATAACCAACAATATGCCGAATGAAGGAAAACAACTCTTTTTTATACAGATGAAGGGAAACTAGTAGACAGGCTTGGTTTGGCCAGTAGAGGTCGTAACATCTATTGAATTTAAAGAATGCTCTTGGCGCATTCCAAATCATGTTAATCATATTTTTCTCATCCCAAATCATGTTAAACACATACCATTCCATTTAGTCATTGGCCATTATCAACTAATAAATTTTCTTAAGTCATCTTAAGGCTAAGCTACAACATGTTGTGCACAGTTGAGAGTCCAAACTAATCTTTTAAAAAAGACAAAGTTCTAAATCATTTCAATTAAACCCTTTGCGTTCGAAAATCTACAGTATAAAAAATATCAAGATAATTGAGGAGCATAAGTTAGAAGAAAATCGAAAAGACTCATCGAGTGATCAAACCTCATCAAATACCCGGACCATCTCAAATACCTCTCATTTTTAGGAGCAACAAATGAATAAATAGAGGGATTAGGCAAGAAAATACACAAGCATGTGGGGTAACGGGACAAATATAGTATGATAGACACCGTATAGAATCCATCCTTTTGCTTATGATGTTCGCAAAGACACCCTTTTTTTCTCGCGTTTGCCTCAACTCAAAATAAATTCAATATCACTTAACAACAACCATAGCAATCTCGTAAATGTCAAGAGGAGAGCATATATAGGGTATATGATACTTCATTAAGCTGATTCTAAATAAAAGCCTTGAAACAAAATACATGGAGATAAAGTGATGAATACTTAGAGATGCTTAATCAAGTTCTAAATATTATATAAAAAGAAAGAGAAGTTTCTTCTCTTTATGTCACCTTTAAAATAAGTAGGTAACCAAATAAACGGCCATAACAGGACTCACATTTCTTACTATTTAGTTAGATGGATAGAAAAATAGTATGTTAAAGGTGGCAGAGGATTTGGAAAATTCAGAATTTTAAGAATATTCATGAATCAACAACTGCTCATTACATTATTTATTTATTTATTTTTCACATCATGCATTGATTGAAAAAAAAATAGAAATCTGCAGCCAACATATTTGGCAAAGTACATGAATAGTCAACTTTAGTATGCCAAACAAACGTAATCACTAGAAGAGTGGCTACCAAAACTACACTATTTTAAATAGATTATAGGCATTTGTTTTAGGATTTTAACCCTGAATGAGAACTTTGAACTAATCTTTTACGAACCTAGCAGCTGAAAGAGTGCAACTAACACATCCGGAGATAGAGGAAGGGAAGGTATATATATGAGTATTTTCAGGGTAAAAAAAAAGCATAAAATGACAGATATAGTAAAATGCTCTTATTTTACCTCATAATATTCATAAGGGCATTCCTTTAAACTTAATCCATATGTTTTATTAACCTACTATTTTTAGAACATATCTACAATAATCAATATCGGCAAAACAAACACTTCATAGATAACAAAAATGGAAGCTTAAATTAAAATAGACAAATATACAATAAAATAGATAAAACACCATTCCGCTAGATGATTCTACAGAAGTAAAAAAAAATTAAGAAGTGAAATATGTAGACGAAGGGTGTTACCTTATAGAGAGCAATAAACTAGGCGAAGGAAGTTGAGAATTGATTTTTGTTGATCTTACTTTGGTCTCTGACCAGCAAGAGCACTCAAAAAAAAGAGAAAAAGAATTAGAATTCTAAAGTGTGAGATTTTGACTTGAAACGGGACTGAGATTTGTTTAAAAAATTGCTCGAGACTTGAGCTAAAAATTTTCTTAGAGCTAGAATTCAGAGAAAACGACTGTTATTTTTTTCTCTTAGATTTAAAAATAATTTTTATTTTATTTTCTTCTAGAACTCGTGCCTTTAACAGTGAGAGAGGGTCCTATTTATAGAATCTCAAACTAATGTTCGAATTTAAATTGATGGATCTCAAATTCGAATCTTTTAAGACTTCAAATTCGAATTCAAAAGGGTCACTCAAGGACTAAGACCATTAATGGTTTCAGTCTGCCCTTGCATGGTCATCAGGAGGCAGAGATGAAATAGGGACGAAGAAAGAAAAAAAAAAGGATATGTTATCATTCAGAAAGTTTGGTTGAAGGGAGGAAATAGACAAGCTTCATTACTTCTTTGCATGAAAAAGAAATCTGCTCTATGAGGGAAGCAAAAATTAGCTGCATTTTTGCCTCGTTCAGTGATCAAGGCCAGCTACGATCATCGAAGAGAATGACCCTCCTTAATGTTCTTGCTCGAAAGAAGGCCGAG
>JACEIK010008785.1:42210-59165 GCA_018107945.1 Datura stramonium
CGAATCACTCTCTTCATGGGAGACACCTTCAGAAACACCCAATCATCCACTTCGAACTCGAGTTCTCTCCTTCTCACATCGGCATAGGACGTTTGGCGACTTTGAGCTGTTCTCAACCTGTCACGCATGAGCTGAACCTTCTTCATAGCCTCATGGACTTAATTTGGTCCTAGCATCGCCGCTTCACCAACTTCGAACCAACCAATAGCCGATCTACATCTCCACCCATTGAGAGCCTTAAATGGAGCCATCTGAATATTGGAATGGTAGCTGTTATTGTATGCAAACTCAATAAGAGGAAAATGATCATCCCAACTACCCTTGAAGTCAATCACACATGCTCTCAACATGTCCTCGAGGGTCTGGATTGTCCGCTCCGATTGACCATCCGTTTGTAGGTAAAATGCTGTGTTAAGCTTAACCTGAGTACCAAGTCCTTTTTGAAATGACCTCCAAAACTGAGAGGTAAATTGGGTACCTCTATATGATATGATGGAAAAGGGAATCCCATGAAACCAAACTAGCTTTCGAATCATCAACACCCGAAACACACCAACTACCCTAATATCGAAGCACACCATCTCCCCCTTTGGAGACAATCTCTACCTTCCGCTCCAAAACGACCTCCTTCAACTTCACTAAGAGAGGATCCTCGTATTACCTAGCTTTGACATCGGTAACCAAGGAAGATTTTGATCCATCCCAAACAATGACCCATAAAACGTCCGAACCCCCCCTGAAACTCATCCGGAATCCCCAAATCACAACCCAAATACGCCATTAGATCATAAAACCACTTTCAGACCAGTTGAGATCATCAAATTACTAATAATAGGTTGTTTTGTTCGAAAATTGACTGTGGTCAAACCAGCCTCCTCAAAGCTCATATCTTCAACCAAGGGTTCAAATCACTTCCGAATCACCTCAGGTTCCATGCAAACTACCCAATTAAGTCATAAATCACCATTCGGAACCAAAAGAGCTTCAAGAACCCAAATTTGAGCTCGTTAACCAAAAAAGTTGACTCTGGTCAAACCCGTCAAACCTTAAACCCTCCAAAATCGAAAATCTTACCTGATCTTCATTAGATCATCTCGGAAATGGTTTCATACACCTCCAAAAGTTAGAATAATAGAATAAATATATGGAAAGGTTCAACCTAGGCAAATAGTTCAAAATCACAAAATGACCATGAGGGTTGTTACACTTCCAGGCTTGGCTAATAACTGCACTTGCTGGACTTCTGCATACCCAGCACCTAAGGCAGGTATAGGGAATTACCTTGAATTTACCCATTTTAACCATCATCTCTATCTGGGGGAACATCCATAGAGTTTATAGTAAGGGAATCATGAGCACGAATCGTTTAAGAAATCTAAGCTGGGCATATACCTTATATAGCACGATCTTATGAGCCGATAGGGAAAATCTTAGGGACTGACTTCATAGATCTAAGCGTGCTAAGAGACATGAGGTCACATACATAACGAGGGTCATGTCATGAAGCTGAATGGGTAACATTAGGATCGCCGACTGACGGAGTTACCTATCATCTTAGGGTTCTGAACATAAGCATGAGTTGAGCGTAGCATCGAGAAAAACATAAGGGAAACATCTAAATGAAGATGGATTGATTACCCCCAAAAGTTATTTATAGAACTCCTTTTCTAGAAAACTTAAGACCTGAGTTGGCCCTTCACGTACAATTTCCCTACCTTCCACGAAATAAATCTCATATTTAAATGCACAAAAGGATCTTTTACCTTGTACAGTAGTTCTCGGAACCAACAATCATGGTAGGTTCGATAGGAAGGCTTATAACATACCTAAGACAACATCTGAGGCTGACTGCCACTTGCTCCTGGTAACCCATGCTACTGAGATGGGTGGGTTGCAGACCTAATAGCCAGGGCACGGGCTCCACCGTCACCCAGTCTAACAAAAGGGCAATCTCCGAGTCTGTGTCCGGGCTTACCGCACCCAAAGAAAGAATCCTTGCTGATCAAACACCTTCTCGGTTAAATTCTACCACACCTTTGTCAAGATGGACAACATGACGGGGTTTTTGAAGGGGCGGTCTAATGAAAGGGAAATCTCTGTGTTTAAAATCGGGCTGGCACAATAGAAGAAAACATTTGAACCTGCCAAACACTTTGTTAGGTGGTTCTTCTCATAGCGACCGAAAACTGGGTAAGTAATCTCCCTCACCCTGGGCTTGTATCCCCGAACTTGAGGTAGACACTTCTGATGGGGTTGAGAGCGACTCCCACTATTCGACCCTTGCTGGAAACTCTCAAGGTTCACAGTCCTGGGCCTATTGTTCCTCTTTTATTTCCCCTTACGCTCTCCACCCATAATCAAATCACCAATCTTAGACGGGCTCCTCTTCGAGAGTTCTTGAACCTTAGTAGCTACCGCCTCTCCAGTAGGGTTCACTGATGCGATAGACTGCTGGTTAGGCTAGGTGATCATGGCCCATATCAACACTCTGAAGGTGGCCCCAAGTTCTGCATCCATAACTTGCATGGGACCCATTGTAGTTGGTGGGGCTGATTGACTCCCGTTGTTGTTCTGAGAAGACATGTTTCTGCACACGCGTATAGCACGAGTTAGAGGAATGGAGAGAGCCGAACTCATGGCACGAGATAGAGTCTTGAAAGAAAGGAACATAAATGTCTCGTAGCCTCTTTGTCATAAGTGTGGCGTGCTTCATACTAATGAAAAAGACTCTACTTAACGCGACTTTAAGACACCTTAAGACACTTCAAAGCCTATTGCTCTGATACAAAGTTTGTCACGACCCGACCATGGGCTCAGATCGAGACACGGGATAAGTAGCCCCGAGAGACTCCAAGTCAACCCATGGAGTGAGCATACATCTAACTCAATAAATAAAGCGGAATACTCAATGTAATACTATAGCGGAAGCATAATCATAACATAACATGGAAAGCGAAATGCACTTCATATATGACAGCTGATTACTAATAGTCTGAAAGCCTCTAACATATTAGATGGGTTGATGGGACAACCACCCCAACTAACCCGACAAGTCTGGAAACTAAACGTAAAGAGACAACTGATATCAACTGGTCCTCAAAGAATGAGGATTCACCAATGAGTGGGACGCCAACTTCAGGAATGAGCTAATGGCGGTGCTGGGTCTGAAGATTGGAGCCTATATCATGAAAGATACAACATAGAGTATGCGGTCAGTATGTGGATTGTACCGAGTATACAAGGTAAGTAAAACGGAAATTGAAAATACATAAAAGTTCATAAGAGATCATAAGAGTAGGTCAACATGCTCATAACATAAATATCATAATGTAATATAAGGCTCAAGGTTTTCAAAACATTCGTAATCCATTCATTATCATAGTCATAAGAGAAACTTTATAAATCATAACTTGAGCCAAAGTAACATAAACATAACAACGCATAAAAACATGCAGAACAATGGGAGGACTCGTCATAACCGACACCATCATGGTAGATCCTTACATGATGGCCTAACTATCTTATTCAAGTGGGAAGAGTCGTCCCAGGCTTTTCAGGCAAGGGACATGCATTATGTGATATCACATAAGAGGGGATCTATTAACATTGTAATATATCAAAATGAACCTACGGTGGCACGTAGTTATGAGACACTGGCGTAGTCCTTTGAGCGCCGGGCTACTCAGTACTAGACACTGCTCCCAAAATCATGCACATTAGGCTCGTACGTAAATCATAAACATCATTCATGAGATTCATGGCCAAATAAACATTTAACATTTTTGATCCCCATTTACATACAATAAGCCATGAATCAAGGGCCCATAAATCAGCCAACATCATAAATCGATCAATCATGAAATCCACATCGTAAATCATAAATCATACTTGAACATGTGGCGTTACCCAATACTCTAACATGCTTGAAAATACTCAATTCACTTGAAAACATGATTATTAACATGGGTAACCTGAAATATGTTTTTAATCATTAATATCACATCATACATGAACATTCATCATAAATCTCAACTTCCATAAACCTCTCATAGATGGGCATCTTACATTTATAAAGCTTGAAACATGATTTTTATGAAAAAACCATACTACTTGCCGATAATTCATAATTTAGTAATAAAAACTCATTTAGATCATACCCATGTGGAGAAATAGGAATTTCATACATTGGGTTAAAACCCCATAGAATCATCATAGGAAATTTCATGAATTAGAGAGTGATTGGGCATGGGTGTGAATGGATTCACCCATTCATAACCCTACATACCTGATTAAGGCTGATTCTTACACTTCCTTGATTGTCCAAGAGGAATTTGAGAAGAATTTGAAGGGATTAAGATTGATCTCCTCTCTAACTCCCTAACTTGCATGCACGGGTTTAGAATAGGCTAGAATGACTTAACCTATCCTAGTATACCCTAAAAATGGCTTAAAACGACTTAGTATAGGACTCTAGAGCATAGGAATGATGAGAATACCCTTAATAACTTCGCAGAAAATAACTGCTCATTAGTCCCCATGAGGGACCTAATGAGTCGTTGCCACCAACCACGGGTTGTTACATTAATCATTAGGTACACTGTTGAGGTTTCACCCAAAAATCATAACAGGCCATCATATGAATCGTTGTCGGTGACCATGACTCATGGTCACCACTTGTTATCTCCATCGCCTCAAACCTCAGATCATTAGTTACCTGCTGACCATGATTCATCCAACGAATCACGGTGTCTGACCTCGATTCATGGGGTCTATCCGTAAGGTACACTGCCACTTCAAACTCATCCTTCAAATTTCCCTTGGCCACAACTGACTCAACGGGTCGTGAGGTATGACCATGACCTGACCCCATCAATAATTTTTCAACTCAAGTCCAGTACCTCACCACAAGTCACCTCACGACTCGTGGTGTTCCCCACTGGTCACAAAATGACTCATTCTATGACCTAGTGTAGAATCTCAGTTTTCTCCATTTTAACTCCCAGGTCTGATCTTTGGGCTTTTAGGGTATTACAAAATTCTATGAAGGAGATGAAGTCTAGATGACTTGATGAATGGTGTACAATGAGAGTTTTGTAGCTATCTGTACTTTCTTGTGTAAAACTTTCCCCAAATGCCCTTGATGCTTTTAGATGCTCTGGAGACCTTTTTACCCTTCCTTAGACGACCTCTCCCGTGAAGAACCGGCATTTAGCCAGTGTTAATCCACGGAGAACCAAACTATAGCCGATTGAAAACAGTGTCCTAGCAGGGGGACCGATAGTTCAATGGGCTTTTAGTCGATGCCATTCCATGAACAACCGGTTGAATAGCCGGTCTGGGCAGTAGCTTTGGTGTTTCGCCCGCGTTTCGCCCTTTTAGATCCGCATTTAGCCGATTTAAAGCATGTCTTTGCACCTTTTTTTAAGCTCAAATCTTCCATTATCTTTGGCTCCTCTCCTTCATATGCCAACTCATCAAATTCCATCTCAAACTTCATGTGTTTTGCTCGATTTCGTGCTTTCTCTACTCACGTGAAGTACCTACACAAAATTTAATAGAAAGGGCATAAAATCCACATAAATGACTCAAAAACTAGGCAAAAACTCATGCTTAGGAGCCTAATGAGTTGGTAAATTTCCAACTCATCAAACCCCCAAACTTGAATCATTGTTTGTCCTCAAGTAATGCAATTCTTTACAGTTGAGCAAATGAACAACATGATATATATATGAGTGTTTGAATTAAGGGACAATCAAGACATTCTTGCACAAGAGGACATTGCTAAAGCTTAGAGCACTACGGTGATTATACACAAAATCATCAAGCCTCAAGATAACCCAAACATTATACACTAATTCAAGAAAAAAAAAGACTCAAACCATATTGCACAAGTTTCAATAGGTAACCACAATCATTAAACATATCTTGCATGCATTCATTTCATTCAAACAAGGGGCATAGTTCTTCAAAACAAGTTCAAAGTGCATCTCAATTCACTGACAATTCATATTCAAAGCTTGCCTTACAGTTCGCGACCCGCTTGCCTTAATCATATGCCTCTTTTGAAAATAATTTTCAGCATGTACCCCAAGGAAATGATGCTCCTCACAAGAAGAGAGAATCCCACACATATTTTTTATGATTTCACACAACGGGATTATAAGATAAGACAAATGCACTCACTCTCCACAAACAAATTCAAGTGCATAAAATTGACCCATAGGCTTTCCCTTCATGTATCTCGCTACTAATGTAGTATTTCTACACTCAAAATCAATTAGGACTTGTGGGTCACAATGAAGGCTAGGGGTAAGGGTAGGATAATTGTTTAGCTTTTGGTGACTAAAGCCTCCCTAATGCCTTTAAAAACACTTGTAGCCTTCCATCATCTTATTGAGATAACTCCACCTCATTTCTCCTTGTTCATTATCTTCATCATTTGTGTAACACAAGCCACCCTTATAACGCCGGTGAATTTCACATTTAACCTTATATATGCAAGAGATAGCACCTTTTTTCTATTCTTTCTCTTTTGATGATTTGAGGTATTTCATCCCATCGATTCATTCATTTCATCATGATTTTGGTTCTACCTCACATTGAAGCTCTTATTTTTCCCCCTTCTCTTGCAAACCCCCAAACTTAGGCTTTTGCCTCATCTCACATTCATTTCCTTATCGCTACCTATTTCATGGGATTCGAGCCCCATTTTTTCATTATTTTATCACAAGAAATTAGGGAGGATGGGAACCAAAGAGAAGGATTAAAAAAATGGTCATTAGGCTTGTAATATGGTTTCCAAAGAAAGGGTCCAAGGCTCAAACGTTGGCTATCAAAGATTAATGCTCAAGGAGGTCATTTTGGGTGAAGTGACTAATAAAAAAGGGCATAAGATCATGTTCTAAGTGCAACCACATCTACCGCCTTGAATCACACTTAGGGAAAGTTCTAGACAATCATGCATACACAAGAATTAAGCCAAAAACCTGACCACACAAGGAATCACAATCCAAGAAGTTCACACACTTCATTCATCACATTAAGAGGATGAATTTTAACAGGCTAGTTACGAATCAACAAGCCAAACAAGGAATATATAATTCATGATAAGAGAGTGCTTATTTTCATATTTAAATACCCCTCTTTTCTTTTTAAGATTCATGCACAATGCCAAGAAAGATATGTTAGTGGTACCTCATCAAACAATTGCACAATAGACTTTACAAGACTATAGACTTGATATTTTCTCTTAAGAAAGTCACCTCTCAATCTATCATCGGGAAGTGTCAACCCGGTTCGACAACAAAAAGAAAAGACAAAGAAATCGCTCCTTGGTAAATAACCGTAGTATAAAGAAAACCCTTGGAGTTTATTCAAAGACTACTATCTAAAAAGGAGATACTACTAACAAATAATGACAATTTACCCTTAAGAATGATGTCACCCAATCTATCATAGGGCCATATCATGCATCACTTAACAAGTGGGTTACTCAGACTTCACCCCCTAACATAAATAAAGCATTTTCCTCGATGCGTATGGTAGAACAAAGTAAGGAAGGAATAGGTGAAAGAACTCCTTGGGCCTTCTGCTCATAACCGGCGTTAAACTGTGTTTTGTGCCTTTGAACCGACGTTTCACCAAACTAACGCAAATATCCACTGCTTAAGCAATTTTCTTCTTGGCATTCTATTTGACATTTGTGTTTCACGCATTTGGACTTGCGCATTGCCGATTTAGCACCGGTTGCTCAACTTGAATTTGTCTTCTCTCACATTTATCACATTTCATACCTATTCCATCTCTGCAAAATCAAATACTACACCAACATAAAGTAAAACAAAATAAAAGGAAAAGTAAGAACGAAAAGTAAAAGCACTTGGGTTGCCTCCCAAGAAGCGCCTTAGTTAACGTTGTGGCTTAGATGACTTCATCTTCACCACTTTTCTCTCCACTTTGAGCTTTTGAATTTCACCCTTAGTTTATTGTCCATTCTTCTACTTCGCTTGAGGAGTGGTGGTGTAAGCAACAAGGGACCAAGAAATGGATGTTGCATCTTGTATTTCTTGGCCCTTAGAGGAGGGATGTGCTTTGAATTTGTTGGCATGTCATACTCTAAGATGAAGCCACCTTGATCATCCTCCTCAACTTTCTTCATTGACTTGGTCTCCTCAGTCTCCATTTTGTCAACCAAGTTCAATGTATAAAAAGGATAAGAGCGCGGTCTAAGTCACTCCCCTTTCAAGCATGATTCTTGCTTAACATCCTCCTTTTTAAGTGCACTAGAGTCCTTGAGTGTGATTTCTTGGATGTCATTTGGAGACTATAGTGTCACTTCTTCAACCTTGGCATCTTGCATTTTTACAATGTTGGTTGGTTGGCACACCTCTATGACTTCTTCAACAACCACCTTGACTCTTTCTTCATCATCATTTTGAGCTTTCTCCCAGGAGTCAAGTTGAACTATTCCCCATTGTTCACTTCTTCTTGTTATGCTCCTCAATTTCTCCTCCACTTCTTCTTTTAGAGATTTACAGCTTTCCTCTTGCGGAGTTGATGGTTCCATGGGCATGGCGGGGTTGATATTCTTTTCTGCATTAGGCTCCTGCTCCAAAAAGGCTTGGAGTATGGATTCCATACGCCCACATGTATTCCTCCTTCCCTCACTTTCCATGGCTTCATTCCTATCAAGCTTAGGAGCACAACATAATGTGCATCATAGGAAGGAGAAGGTGCACTCATCTCCCTTCTAGGGGCATATTTTCAATATTGGCAGTAGTGTGGTCCTCCACGATAGGGACATGGGTCATCATAATAAGGGTCCACCAACAAACCTCCTTTCATTCCATGATGACATCATTCAACTGCAAACAAAAAAAATAAAAACAAAAATAAAAGAAAAATAAAATATAAAAAAAATGCAAAACTAGTTTGAATTAATATAACTAATGGATTATCACAACTCAATTCCCTGAAAATAGCGCCATTTTTGATAACGTTCAAACTGCACTCCTCTTTTACGAAAGAGCGTAAATGATCGTTGTATCAAAATAAATATCCCGACGGATGTTGGGGTCGAATCCATAGAGAATTGAGTTGATAATTCAAGGGTTATAAACTAATTCAAACTAGAACGCATAATTGTTCAACATTTGAAAAGTAAAATTGGGGGGAAATTAAAGGGAAATAACTATCTAATTCTAATAGACTAATTGGGGGGAATTCCAATTGAAGCAATCACAAGTGAGAGGCTAGGGGCATTCTATAGATGAGAGCACAATTAAATCAGGAATTTATTTAATGCCTTAGACTCAAAATTATCATAGATAGCAGTGGATAATTCACATTCTCTTGTTTTTCAACCATAAGAATGTTAACGCCTTGGGTTCTTTCAAATCCCAAAGCCAATTCAAGTTATCAACCACACAAGCTTGAGAAAGGACTAGCTATTTCTAGCCTTGACCTTTAATGGAGTGAAAATGTGAGTTTTAACTATCTCTAGCCTAATACCACACACTAACACTCCAATTCCTCACTAATATCTTCTCACCCAATTCTCACCTTTCTCTTTCAAGCAAAAACAAGAAAAGTAAAGCACAGTTCATGTTTGCAAACCATCAATTTTTGAAATTATAACTTGGGAGAAGATAATAGATCTATAATTTCAATAAGAATCCAAAAGAAATTTATCATAACCCAATCAAATTAATAAACCTACCATGAATATACCTCTAGCTAGCAAATTAGTAAAGCATATTTAAAGGTAGAGAGAAGATACCAAGAGAACTCCCCTCACATTCATCACATTAGATTCACAAATTTTCTTCACAAGCTCTTACAACAATGGTGGAATTACCCCAATTTGGGTTAAATAAAAAGAATAAGAAAAGTACTACCTAACTCTACAAATCTATGGAGAAAAGATTCTACTAAAAATTCTGTGAAGAAGATGAAGTCTAGATGATTTGATGAGTGGTGTACAATGAGATTTATGTAGATATCTATACTTTCTTGTGTACAACTTTCCACAAATTCCCTTGAGGCTTTTAGATGCTTTGGAGACCTTTCTAGACCTTTTTACCCTTCCTTAGACGGTCTCTCCGATGAAGAACCGACATTTAGCCGGTGTCAATCCGTGGAGCACCAAACTATAGCCGGTTGAAAATAGTGTCCTGGTATGGGGAACTGGTGGTTCAATAGGATTTTAGCCGACGCCATTCCGTGAACAACCAGTTGAATAGCCGGTCTGGGCAGTGGCTTCGGCTTTTTGCCCTTCTGGATCCGCATTTAGCCGATTTAAAACATTTCTTTGCACCTCTTCTTAAGCTCAAATCTTCCATTATCTTTGGATACTCTCCTTCATATTCAAACTCATCAAATTTCATCTCAAACTTCATGTGTTTTGGTCGATTTCATGCTTTCTCTACTCACGTGAAGTACCTACACAAAATTTAATAGAAAGGGCATAAAATACACATAAATGACTTGAAAACTAGGCAAAAACTCATGCTTAGGAGCCTAATGAGTTGGTAAATTTCCAACTCATCAGATTTGCGAGCCACAGGAGGGCACCTGTGAAACATAGGTGCCACACAAGTGAGTCATGTTTGCTGAAGGGAAATCTCATGCAGAAATGCACAAGTGTACTTTAGAAGCTTCCAAGGGCAATTTTGGATGCTATGCAAAAAAGAATTTCAGAGATTTTTACCCCAATTATATATACTCACGTAATTAAATAGGTGAGAATAGAGAAGATTATGTAAAATGTAAAAGATAAAGATAGCTGTAGTACAAATTTTACTTTCTTCTTCTTCATTGGGAAACCCACCAACGTTGCAGACCTTGAGCTTGAATTGAGATGTAATTACTTAATACATTGAGCTTAGAGAAATTCCTTATGTGTATAATTTCTCTCTCCTTGACTATGAGTAGCTAAATTTCTTGCCAGGGGTGTGTGCATGATGGTTGTCTAAACTTGATTGGGTGTTGATTATTTGTTCTTAAAATTGATTAACAAGCATGGATCTATTGTTTCCTTCAAGTTTTAATTTAATAATTGATGGTTGAAAACATTGATTTTAGCTTTCTAATCTTGCTTTTGCTTGAAAGAGGGAAGTATGGTTGGATAAAGACTCAATATTGAGGAATTGAAGTGTGGATATACATATTGGAGCTAGAGATAGTCAAAACCCAAATTCTTATTTCATTAAGGGATTAGAGCTAGAAATAGTCTAATTCTTCCTCAAGCTTATTGGTTATTTCGTAATTATAGCTTTGGGGTTTGAGAAAACCCAAGTGGCACACACTTTTTGGTTGAGAAACATAGGGTGTAGCCATAACCAAGTCTATCCATTCCCTAATCAATTCTAAGGCTCTTAATCAATCTCTCTCTAGTCGACGCTCGAATGAACACTCCTAGTCTCTCTCATTGATTGCAACAAGTCACTTTTCCCTTGTCTTGTTCCAAATTTGAACTCTAATACTTGATTACTCTTTTCTTCCCAATTTTTATTTTACATTGTTGAGGCATGTAATTTACTTGTGTGATTTGATTTATGACATTTGGATTATCCAACACTAAACCTTGTGGGATTCAACCCGACAGTCATTGGAAAATTTGTTTTTATCAATGAAAAGTGTTGTTGGACGTCATAAAAAAGAAGGCTCCATAGCCGGGGATTGGCTTGTGATTGCAATTTGTTGTTTTTGATTCACATTTGCTTTACATCATGTTTTGATTTTACTTTATTTATTATTTTTGATTGAATACAAAGGAGAAAGATGAACCACACTAGTGATGCTGGTAGCGTGGATGGGTTCTTGGATGTGGAAGATGAGCCAATGGCTCATGATGTGGCTGGTGCTATTCGCCTACTTCCCACAGTAGGTAATGATGTGTTCCATGTGACAAGCATTATGTTAAATCTCATTCAAATGAATGGATTGTTTGGTTGCTTGGCTAGAAATGGTACTAATCAACTTCTTTAGAATTTTGTTGAGATTTTCCAACTGTTGCATTACCAACATCAGCCAAGACATTATTAGATTGAGGTTGTTTCCTTTCTCTCTTATAGGGGACGCCACAGCTTGGTTGGAGGAGCTACCTCCCGGATCAATCACTTCATAGGACAAGTTGACTGAAGCATTCCTTGATAAATTCTTCCTAGCATCTAGGTTGCTTCAACTACGTGACGAGATCACGAACTTCCGGACACTCCCGGGAGAGCCAATCCGTGAAGTGTGGCTCAAATTCAAGAAGAAAGTGGCCATCTACCCAAATCATGGACTGCTTGATGGGCTACTTCTCCAAAATTTTTATCAGTCCCTTGATTCAATCAACAAGTATATGGCAAATAATTTGGCTGGTGGTTCAATCATGGACAGGACCTACGAACTTTCCAAGGCACTATTGGATCGAATGACTAAAACCTATCAGGCATGGCACACCAAGGAGACAAAGGTATCCCCAAATGCATCTTATAACCATATAATAGCTGAAATATAGAGAAGAGATGAAGAAAGAGATGAAACATTAGCTAAGACGATGACTCAAGTTGAGCTACTTGTAAAACATGTGATGGGGTCCAAAACCTAAAATGTTGAAGCTATTGGGGCCCAAGGATGCAGCTCATTTGAGGAAGATGTTTCTCAAACTAGATATGATAAAGAATGCCAATATATGATGAGCCAAATGATGGGATCTTCTCCTGGGTACCAAGGTAAAAATCAAGGCACTTGGCGTCCTCGAGATGGGAACCAAGATTGGAGAGATTAGGAAAACCAAATTTGGAGAGAGAGGGACAATTGATGGAGAAATCATTAGCCCGATAGAGAAGGGAAGAAGTACAATCATCGAAGTTCAAATTCATACGTCCCTCTTCGAAAGGCTGATGTAATGCCAATGCAACTAAGTGTTAGTGACCCGACAAATTCTAATATTGAGGACATGTTATCTCGGGTGTTGAAAAATATGAAATCAATGAATAATGGAATGAAGGAGTTAAAATGAGAGGCATCCAATCTTGCCTAAATTGTAATCTCTCACTTGGCTCCATCAAACACCTTGAGGCCCAGATGAATCATTTATCTGTACAAATGGATCCTAGAATGAAGGGCACTCTTCCGATTGACATGATTCCTAACCCAAAGAATGATGACCATTGTATGAAAATTGTCACGAGGAGTAGAATAGTTGTTGCAAATTCTTGTGATAATCCCAATGTGAATGTGGGTTCAAAGAAGAATGATGAAGAGTTGAATAATGGGGTGCTGAGTGCACCTATTGTTGTTTATGATGATAAGAGAGTGGAGGAGGAAGAGGTTGATACTCCTCCTCTGGTTGTGTGTGATGAGGAAGACGGAGAGAAGGCTCCAAGAGCTAAAGGCAAGGTGCCTAAATGCCCACCTACGTACCCCCAACAATTAATGAAAAAGAAGGAGGACAACCAGTTTACAAAGTTTGTTGACATGTTTAGCAAGTTGTCCATGAACACTCCTCTAGTGGATGCTTTGTTATAGATGTCGGGTTATGCAAAGTTCAATAAGGAGCTGATAAGAAAGAAAAGGGTAGTTGATGTGGGCATAGTGGAGGTGTCGCATCATTATAGTGCATCCATGGCTAGCAACTTAACCCCTAAAAGAGACGATCCAAGGGCTTTTACAATCCCATGCTGTAATACCCCAAAAGTTCCTACGAAATAGATGGGGAAAATTAGAAATTGGTTCTACAAAAAAATATAAATTTTTGTACTAGAATGGCTCATGGTGCGAGTCGTGATAGGAAGTGATGGGTAGTGGTCTCAGTCATGGTGGAGTTCTAAAGTTGGGGTCCAGACCATGAGTCACACAACAAGTCGTGAGGAGTAGGTACGACTCGTGGTTAGGAGTCATGATGAGTTTCCTTGTGGTGTCAGGGTATGATGTCATAGATTATGGTATGAATCATAGTAAGTAACAACAAATCATGATGGAGTCATGGTTAGGATTTGGCAGGTGAAGTGGATGGTGTCACGACTGTTAGTACGACTAATGTAGGACACCACACGTCGTGATATGAAACCGTGGTAAGATTAAGAGATGCAGTAGGGAGGAACAATGGTGACCACGAGAGGTAACCACGAGTCATTACTTCGTGGTACGACTCATGGTGAGAGTCGTGATGACTGACAATCTCCATTTTCCAGATTTTTTACTAAGGGCATTTTCATAATTCTTAAGCTCCTAAGTCCTAAACTACCTTGTTTTAAGCCCTGTTAGGAGGATCTTAAGAGGGTTAAACCTGTCCTAATTCATTCAACTCCCATGCATGCAAGAGTAGAGGTTTCTCTTTGAATACCAAGCTTGAAACCCTCCAATTCTCCTCCAATACCCTTGGGCTTTCAAGGAAGAGTGTGGAATCATATTTCCAGGTATGTAGGGCTATGAATGAGAGTTCCTTTTAGTCTCATGCCTAAAATTCTCTTCAATTCCATGAATTTAAGTTCTAGATCAAGCTTATAATATTATGGGGCTTATTCCTAATTCTATGAAATTCTCTATGATTTACCTATGGGTTGATTCCCTTTATGTTTCAAATCATGTTTTAAGATCTATGGGCAGATCTTATACCTATTTTGATTATTAATTTAAAGTTTCAAATTTTAATCAATTTATGCCCAATTATGCATGTTTCATGAAAAGTCAAGTTTATGATTCTATAATGATTTTGACCTCCCTAAGCCCTAAATTATGATTTATGATTTATGATATGATTTCCATCATGTACTCTTCATGAATTTATGAATTTCAAGTATAGTGATTTTCTCAAGCATGTATTTTCTTCATGCTTTATGAGTTTATGATTTTGGCTGACTCACGGGCCTTAATTCATGGAAAATCATGTATTTCGAGTATGATGAACTATGTTGTGATTTATCTAGCCGTGAACTTCATGTGTGACTCCATGATTACTATATAAGCCTTTATGTGCTTGTTTTTGGTAGCCGTGTCTAGCACCGAGTAGGCCCAGCGTTCAGGTAATCCCATGATTTTAGAACTACGTGCCAACATAGGTTTATGTTTATGAACTATAGGTGGGTCCCTATTAGTGATATCACGTCATGCATGTCCTTGGCCCGACAAACTTGGGATGGCTCTGCCCATTTGAGTGAGATAGTTGGGCATTATGTAAGCTCTTTCATGATGGTGTCAGTTAAGATGAGTTCTCCTTTTGTTTCTTATGATTTATGCATTGTCCTGTTATGATATTTTGGCTTATGTTATTCTTTTACAAGGTTTCTCTTATGTTTATGCGTATGAATAGATTACGAATAGTTTTGAAAATCTTGAGCCTCACGTTTATGTTATGACTATCCTTGCATGTTTTGTATTGTCCTAATCTTATGAACTCATATGTATTTTGATTAGTTCATTTTACTTACCTTGCATACTTAATACATTCTAAATACTGACCGCATACTCTATGCGTTATCATTTCATGATACAGGATCGCATGTTCAGGGTTAGTCTCTCTGTTAGCCGGTCATCAGACTTCAGTTCTGCCTGCTTTCGGTGTGTCCTCATCATTTGAGGACTTTCAATTAGTTGTATTATTGCTATTTTCAGTTTTAAACTATTAGTGAGCTAGTTGGGGGTCTTGTCCCATTAGCTCGTCTGTATGTAGAGGCTTTTCAGACATAGTGTTGTATTCAGTTCAAATTTAGTGTTATGTATTTTCGTTGTTCAAATGTTTAATATTTAGACTTTTGCAATTTCATAATTCAGTCCCTTTCTGTCTTGATTATGTTGAGTTAGTTATCATGTTCATGTCATAGGTCGACTTGGTGCCATTTATGGTTCTAAGTTCCGTGTCTAGATTCGAGCCTATACTCGTGTCATGAAAAACTGGTATCAGAGAATTAGATTTTGAAGTGTTTTAGGGTATCTGAAAGCCGTATTAAGTAAAGTATTTTTCATGGGTGTGAAGTGCGCCACACTTATGAGGAAGAGGCTACAAGACTTTTTAGGAAATTTTCCTTCTTTCATGATCTATGTCGTGCCATGAAATATCTCTCTATCCTTCTAATTTGTTCTATACGTGTTTACAGAACCATGCCTCTACACCGAGTTAGCGGAAGAAGGAACGGTAATGGAAACGGTTATGGCCACAAGAATGGCAACGGATATGGGAAACATCAGGCCCTACTAGCCCCCGAGGATCATGTGCCTGAGCAGGTTGCCCATGCGGAGTTTAGGGTAGCCATCCAAATGTTGGCACAGGCATTGACCGTCTAGGCCAACCAACATGAGGTGGCTCATGTTCCCCTGAATGGGAACACAATAGCGGCTTGGGTCAAGGATTTCCTTAGGATGAATCCCCCTGAGTTTCTTGGGTCGAGAACAGACAACGATCCACATGAGTTCATTGAGGAGATTCAGAAGATCACCCAGGTTATGGGAGTAAAGAGGGAGGAATTTGCAGACCTAGCTTCTTATCAGTTGTAAGGGGTTGCTTATATTTGGTACAAGTAGTGGAAGGATGGCTGGGTAGTCGGAGCAGGTCTCCTTGGTTTGGATGAGTTTCTTATACCATTCTTGGACAAATTCTTTCCCTGAGAGATGAGGGAAATCAAGGCAACAGAGTTTGTGAACTTGAGACAGAATAATATGATGGTTCAAGAGTATGCTCCAGAGTTCACCTGATTGTCAAGGTATGCGCTAGAGATGATGGCCGATAAGAGGGCTCAGGTGAGAAGATTTGTGAACGGGGTAGCAGACTATTTGGTCAAGGATTGCAGGACCACTATACTACATCAGGACATCGAGTTCTCCCGATTGATTTTTTATGCCCAGCAGATGGAGGCAGTGCATATGAGGGAGAGAGAGAGAGGTCAAGAGGGCCAGGATAGATAGTTTAGGGTTCTCCCAGCAGAGGTCGGGCAGTGGACATCGTCAACAGTCCCACTAGAGGTCGTCGG
>JACEIK010008786.1:9372-43332 GCA_018107945.1 Datura stramonium
ATTTCAAATAAGCGCGAATACTCTTACTAATTGTAAAATAATTTTGAGTAAACGATGGTTGTCGTTTGTGCTTATCAGTCATCACCACAGCCAACCTATCCAATATAAAAGGACGAGAAATTAAAATAGCTCAACACAACGCAGAGTCACATAATATTTTAACCTCCAACATATTTAAATACCATTTTCACAAACTCTTCTTCTTCTTCTGCAGTCCAAAGGGGGAGAGAGAAAAGAATGGTGGTGGAGAGAGATATCGACGATCTTCCCAAGAATGCGGCGAACTATACCGCTTTGACGCCGTTATGGTTCTTGGAAAGGGCGGCGATGGTGTATCCCAACCGGAAATCGTTAATTCACGGCTCCGTTGACTACACGTGGCTCCAGACTTATCGCCGTTGCCGTCAACTGGCTTCTGCTCTTACGAAACGCTCCGTCACTTTTGGAAGCACGGTATCTTCCAAATTCTCATCCATCAGTAATTTTTTTTATTTCCATTATGATATAGGAAGAGAGTTCATCCGTTTAAAAATTATTTAACTATGTCTAAAGGATTTATACAGGCATACTGCATACACTAACTAGTTTGGGATTTAGTTGTATTAATATACATATTGTATGTATATACAGTTATAACTATAAATTTGTTGTGTAAATCTTTTCCATAAATAGAAGCCATACGAAACTTATTGTCAGTTTCTTTTTCCGATGAGGAATAAGGATTCTGCTTTCTTTGTTTGGAATCGGGCTTCTGTTCTTTTTCTGTCTTAACTCTTATCAGAAATTTCCATTTTCTCCTTCTTTTCTTTATGTTGTTAGTTTTGTTTCATGTATTGTATGTTGCTGCAGCTGATTTATCTTTTTCTATGTTAAGCTAAATCACTGTCATGATAATAATGTCAATATGGACATTTTTGTTAATTGTATGAGATCAATACTCTTGTTTGATAATCTTTTTTAACATTCTGTTGTTTGGTAATGGTAATTATGTTTCCAAGAATACCATTTCAAAATTATGTTTCCAAGAATAGATTTTTAGATAGCAATTTCATTTCTGATGCTCCTTGTATTTCATTTTAATTGTTAGGATAAAATTTACATATTCATTGAGAAAAAATTAACAAGGATGATTTACTTTTACATTTTAAATTGACTTTAAATACTAAGTATAGAATTGAAAAAACATAATCAATTATCTCTTTAATTTTAAAACTAGCAAATATTTTAAAACCACTGTTTTTAGTATGCCTACCAATTAAAATGAAACTAAGGAAGTACTACTTTTCTCTTCTTAGTCTTTCCTCATGTGACCTTTGTTTCCAGGTTCTAGCTGGCGACACTTTAGTTTCTGTATAGGTATTTGATTCGTCACGATGAAAGGAAATGGTGTATAATGGGTGCAGAGCTTGTACACGCTCCAACAGTTACTGTTAGCAAAAGTAGGCCTCTGTATCGATCGGTTCGGTTCGATTTTAAAAGTTACCAGTTTTATTTATCGGTTTGTAGATATGCTAAATTGTTAAAGAACCATTAAGATATCGATTAATCGGTTATTGATCGTTATCGAATTGTTTATCGGATTTAACCGTTAAGATCTCGCATATAAAATCTGATAAGTCATAAGTATGTTTAGCTAGAAAAATAATTGGTGAAAAGAGAAAGGACATATATAACTAGCCGAGCTAAAATAATTAACTTTAATTTAAATTTGAATAATATCCCCTTCACTTTTCATCGATATCTGATTCATCTTCTTACTATGATACTTTATTTATTGAAGGCTAAAATTGTATTTTAATAAATTTTTACGGGTTATCGGTTCACCCATTAAAAAAGGTAGTCAAACCAATAATCGAACCAATAACTCAATAACTTGAGACACTAAACTGATAATCAAACCGTTAAATCAATAACCCGAATCATTTATCCAATAACTCAATTATCAATTCGAATTATTGTTTTAACCTTTAATTTGCACCGCCCAGGCAAAAGCTTAAGAATGTCATTTGGAAGACTGCATTAGTGTCTGCTTCGGATAAGAACATTTAGGTATTTGTTCTAGTAAAATAAGAAATTTTTTGTTGTGGTGAGAGACTAAGAGTAAATATGCTTTTGCACCAAGGTGATGTTTTGTATATGTTCGGTTAGAGATCAATAATTGGATGTACGGTCTATTAAATGATCACATACACTATCAGTTAGCATAGTATTCTTCGACTAAACCAAATATTTTTCCTCTGTACTGATCTAATCCAATATGATCCATATGAATCCATTTTTCTTCTTGGTCGTATTACGGAGGAGATACTTCTAGTTAGTCATATAGGATTTGATCCCAAAGACTACTTGAAACTACATCCATATGTGGGTCTTTGCACTCTGCCACTGTTATAGAGATTTCTGTAAATTTCGTAGTGATTTTTCGTAGGTTTGCCGGCATTGATTTATCTCACCATCCTGATCTATATAGCAGTTCTGATACTGTGTTTCCCAAGACTCGCAGTATGAATAAGGGTAATTCTTTGACACTAGTCCGTGTAAAATAGACTAATGTAACTACAAAGCAGCCAATATTTATTTAGGAGAAATTGCCTTCGACATGGATTGGTGTGATTCTCAGAGACATGTTGTGCTCCTTTAGAGAGCATTTCCCTTGTTGCAGGAGAGAGTATTATCCAAAATTGATATGGGTATGTCTTTACTTGTTCTACATTTTTTTCAAATCTTTATTTGCTAGTTCTGAAACTTCAAATTAGCTCTTTTGATGGTACTGTTGCCGTTCAATTAACCACCATACCACAGAATGCTCATGTTCGAGTTCTGTCTGTTGCTAAGTAAGAATTTGGCATTTCAATGAATGGTTTAGAGCAAGCTGTTTTACATCTTCACTCCATACTCCCTCTTCCAGTCCACTCTTTATGGATCACTAAACTAATACAAACTGACCGTGCAAGTTAGTTGAATTTTCTGGAAATACGAGGAAAAGAAGGGGAATACTTATTTGGCCTCCCTGGAGATCACAAAATAAAATGTTTCTATAAAGGTTATAAATAAGCTAGCAAGGTTCCTTGGCTGTTGGAGATCATGCATACAATAACGTAAACAATGTACAGATTCTACAATCTGAGTTCACATTGTCGTGTTTCCTTATGGAGCAAATGAGTGGGTGGAGACAGATTGGCCTTCAGTTTGGAAATTACAGAATGGTCTTTGATTTAGTGATAAAGTGTCATATATCGGGCAGGTTCATTACATGGTTCTGTGCCCTGCATTTCTGTAAGTTCATTGTCTGAATGGAGGTTATCCTTCCCCATTCTTTTCTCTTGTTTTGGGTTATCAGGAATCACTATCGATATTATGTCAATATCTATGTGTTCTTACTTTAAACTTCTCAGCCCCCATTTTTAGGAATTTTAAGGGAACTTAGGAAGGATGTAGAAGAATAGAGTTGTTATGTATATTATATTATTCAAAAATCCTCACTAATTGAGTGCTATAATTCAGAGAAGTCTCACGGATCATCCCTGTTAGGAAGCCCGTTGATTCCCAAAATTCTTTCAGATTATTTACATAATCTGTTTTCACTAAAGCTAATTAAGCTAAACCTATTGTTTTCAAAGAAGAGGGGTAGAATTAATTGAAAAAGTAATAGTTCGGAGATAAATGATCAGGTATTGAATTGCCTCTTCTCATGATCGACAGAAATTAAAATATTTGTAAATTTTGCATTGCCTGTCTCAATTTGTTTCTCCATATGAATTGAATGGACATGCAGAAACTCTCTATCAGTTCTTTACGGATGTACAATGTTATCCTCTTGAGAAAATGCAGTTTTCTGGTATCCAGCGGGAACCTTATAAGTTCTTCCCTTTATTGGCTTCATGTCAGGTTGCTGTGATTGCGCCAAATGTTCCTGCTATGTATGAAGCTCATTTTGGAATTCCAATGGCTGGAGCTGTTTTAAATGCTGTCAATGTTCGTTTAAATGCAGACACAATTGCTTTTCTTTTGGTCCATTGCTCAGCTGCAGTTGTCATGGTGGACCAAGAATTCTTTCCATTGGCTGAGGAAGCTTTAGAAATTTTAGAAAATAAGAGCAAAGGAAAATCAAATCGACCACTTCTTATAGTTATTGCTGATAAAAACTGTGATCCCGCCCCATTCCAATATGCTTTAGAGAAAGGAGCAGTTGAATATGAGAATTTCTTGGAAACTGGTGACCCAGACTTTCCATGGAAGCCACCACAGGATGAGTGGCAGAGTATTGCTCTGGGTTACACTTCTGGTACGACCGCTAGTCCTAAAGGAGTGGTGCTTCATCATCGTGGTGCTTATCTTATGGCTCTAAGTAATGCCGTTGTTTGGAGTATGAAAGAGGGAGCTGTGTACCTTTGGACTCTGCCAATGTTTCACTGCAATGGTTGGTGTTTCACTTGGACACTTGCAGCAATTTGTGGGACCAACATATGCCTTAGACAGGTGATTCCTTGGTCCTTTTCTTGCGTATGGAGTTTCCTATGACGTTTTTATGTTACTTATAATAGCATAGTTGTCAGTTGATCTGCCTTGGTAATGATCATGAAATACCGCTGGACATATGTAGTTCATAACGAGATACTGGGCTTTGACCTGAAAATTTTGCAATAGAAGTAGCAATGAACAGATAGAAGTCATGATTGTCTATTTTCACCACATTGGCCCACTTCTTCAGTTGCCATGAGTATTTTATAGAAGATGCATATCTAATGATGTCCTATTTAGCAGAACCTACAAGTATATGTACAGAGAATTAGGGTGATCCATCAAGAAGGCTGGAAAACTGAAAGGATAACATAGGTGGTGATATATCCTCACCCATGTATAAAGCGAGCAAATTACGGGTGATGACATAAGTGGAAATGTAGATAGTATCCTCTTTGAACGATATAAGGAGTTAGATTCTTCCACTGCTTTTTCCCCCTATTGACTTCAGTTTTCGACGAACAAATTCAACAAAAGACTATATTGTCTTCTGATCATGCAGCTTTTTTCCCCCTCTTGACCTTCAGTTTTCGACGAACAAATTCAACAAAAGACTATATTGTCTTCTGATCATACCTGACATACAAGTCACTAAACAAGATGCAATGACATCCTTTTTTTCCAACTATGAGGGCTAGAAACAATTCTTCAGTGTTTCATCTTGAAATAGGTTGATGGACTAGAAGAATATTAAGGAGAAATATCAATTTACTGTCTTAGAATATTTTTTTAACAAAGTAACCCCTTGTCTACTTCCTAGTTAAGACCCCAAAGATTACTGCATGGGTTGAGGAGTCTGGAAATTGAAAATACTAAGAGGAGGGGCACATGCCTTTTTGGTCTATATTTTAAATGAAGAGAAGTAACTGGAAAAGATAACGGCTTTGAGGAAGGTCAAATAAATTGCTCCGTTTCTCCCTGCTTCTTGTTTTCAGCTTTTGACAAGGTTGCCTTTTTTTCTTTTCTTTTTTTGTTCTTTTTTTGTTTTTTGAGTGGTCCATGTGCAGGTAACTGCAAAGGCTGTTTATTCGGCCATAGCTCATCTTGGTGTGACCCATTTCTCTGCTGCCCCTGTGGTGCTCAATACCATTGTTAATGCCCCAAAAGAGGAGACCATCCTTCCCCTGCCTCGGCTAGTACATGTAAGCACTGCTGGTGCTTCTCCTCCTCCTCCAGTTCTTGCTGCAATGACTGAACGTGGCTTTCGTGTCTTACACACTTATGGCCTTTCTGAAACCTATGGCCCCTCCACTCTATGCACATGGAAGGCTGAGTGGGATCTACTTCCCACAGATGTCCAAGCACGTCTCAATGCACGTCAAGGTGTCAGGTATGTAAGCTTGGAGCATCTGGACGTAGTTAACCCAACAGACATGACATCTGTTCCAGCCGATGGGAAAACGATGGGAGAAATCGTCTTCAGGGGTAATGTTGTGATGAAAGGCTACCTTAAGAACCCTAAAGCCAATGAAGCTGCTTTTGCTGGAGGCTGGTATCACTCTGGTGATCTTGCTGTAAAACATCCAGATGGGTATATAGAAATTAAAGACAGATCAAAAGACATTATCATATCTGGTGGTGAAAATATTAGTAGTGTTGAGGTGGAGAATATCCTATATCAACACCCAGCAATACTGGAGGTCTCTGTTGTTGCAAGGCCTGATGAGCAATGGGGAGAGTCACCTTGTGCATTTGTGACATTAAAGCCTGACGTAAAGGAAACGGATCCGCAACAGTTGGCAGAGGATATTATGAAATTCAGTCGATCAAAGATGCCTAAGTACTGGGTCCCAAAGTCGGTGTTTTACGGACCATTGCCAAAGACAGCTACAGGGAAAATACAGAAGCACTTGTTGAGGGCAAAGGCAAAGGAGATGGGACCAGTGAAGAAGAGTAGATTGTAAATGTAATACGATTGATTGACTGGCCTAAAATGTCTGCTGTTTTAAGTGCTCGGTCTATGCATCTCTGTGTATCTTGATCCTCCTTGCAGATGTTGAGGGGGAAATTTCATCTTCATATCTAGATAATGACTACGCTTTCAGTAGATGATTCTTATGAAACAGCATCTTTGATTGTTGATTTCTTCCCTCTTGACAATTTCTTTTTTCTTGAAACACTTGAGAATTTAGATTGATAGAATTGCATGCATGTCTGTAATATGCACTTGACTTCTTTCCCTATCTGCTTATCTTTTCTGATTTTTTGTTCTATGGATAAAGAATTTTAACTTTTTCACTGAGAATGTAAATATTTTTGAAAGCGGCCTGCGGTATAGCTCCTATCCAGTTTGTCCGGTACACTGTTAATTTGATGACACGTGTCCATCTTAAAGGTCTAAATTAAACTTCAATCTTTATTTAATTAAAGTAACTCCTAAATCATGGTTAAAGTTAATTGATTTTCACTTATTCTTTTCCTTATTAGCATCATATCTCCCTTATTCTCTGCGATCAGTTCTCTGTTTTTATTTTTATTATTTTCATGTTTTCTTTTATTATGAATGAAAATTACTTACATCTGAAATTTTGATTTTAAAAGTTAAACTTTTCATTCAAATTTGAATTATTCTCTTCATATGTCATTTATCTTTTTAAAGGCCTATTTTATTTTTACATTATCAACTTTTCTTTGTAACTTATTTAAAATCATAATCTTTTAAAAATTTATGTAATAAATTAGCTGATGTTTAAAATATTTTTTTTTTTTGAGATGAAAGATAAAAATACTGATTGAATATAAAAATTAATAATGTTCTATATAACAAATATTCGGGCCAGAGCCACAAGCCGCCCCTAGAGCGCGTATACTGTAGGAAGGGATGACGTGACACAAATTTACTCACACCTCGTATGATAGAAAGAGGTCAAGTTTCCCGAAAGACCGCTTTATCAAGTAACACAACCAATGATGGTCAATAATGAAATAAATGAGCAAAATAATAAAAAAACTTAATTTTATAAATTAACAAAATAAAAAAACTAAAAAAAATAAAAAAAATAAAAAAAATAAAAAAAATAAAAAAAATAAAAAAAATAAAAAAAATAAAAAAAATAAAAAAAATAAAAAAAATAAAAAAAATAAAAAAAATAAAAAAAATAAAAAAAATAAAAAAAATAAAAAAAATAAAAAATTTCAATTTTAACTTTTTTTTTATTAATGATAATCAAAGTTCATATACCTGTATAGAGTTATAAACGATAGAGAATAAGAAAAAAGGTGAAATTTAATATACACATGCACACTCCATGTATATACATATATAAATATTTGATATATAATATTAAAATAATAGGCTAGAAAGTAATGTCAAATTTTATAACAAATTTTAAAAGATTATTTTACTTATAATATTAGTTAATTCTAAATGACATCTATAATAAATATAAAATGATTAAATTATAAGTGAAATACTTAGATTAAAAATGTTATTATATATAATATAATTTTAAATTTGTTATTTAATAATTTTTAATCATTTGTATATAATATAAAAGATATTATATAGATGAAGTTGATTGAAATTATTAAAAATAAATAAATATTATATAAAATAATAAGGAGAAAATACTTTATTATTAAAAGTCAAGAAAGAGTGTAATTATTTTCAAACAGTAATTAAAGACAAAGAATGATTTTTCACCAAGCTTACTAATTTTATTGTTAGTGTTAAAACAGAGTTGGATCTAAGATTTAAATTTTTGCAGGTTCAATCTTTTTAGATTTTGTCATTGAACCCATTATATTCCAGTTATGGGTTCATGTATACTATTTAATGCAATTTTAAATCACTTTACATATAAATTTATGCTCCGCTGCCGAAAGTTAGAGTTCAATCTATGCTTACTGGTCATATCCTACCATATTACCTAAAGAGTTCATAGGAGATTGTGGGCAAATATCCCACCTTTAAAAAGTCTCTAGCTATAATCCCTAGATATTCATTGCAATTCTAATAATTACAAGGATCCTTGACGCAATTACCAAATATCTAGAACCATCATAATTACACATGCCCATCATACCATAATAATTTAACTATTGTGATATATCACGTTTCTCGACACTATAATTTTAACAAGGACATTACCCACAATCATAACCAACCCAGCAACAAGGCCCACAACATACGAATAACTAAACTTCCAAGGATCAATACTAACAATAACGATCCGCTCCTTTCTCGCTCATCTTGTCCCAATTTATGATCATATATAATAATAATATGTACACTATCCATGCATACTTTTCATGTTATTACATGACACCTAACCTGGACACCATACACAAGGTTTATTCGCTTTGTCGAAAGTTAGTTTATGGCTACATATATATTTTACTAATTAAAATCTAAACTCAAAGTAAACAGTAATCACTCTCGATGCTAAGTCATGTCTTGCCACCAAGTGTGGATTTCACCTTGCCCTCAACCAAAATTTTTGATGGAGGGTCGATGAGAAAGAAGATGGTGGAATCACTTCCTTGTAGAGTTGTACCTCTCATTCTTGGGTGACATATCTTAAAATTTACCAAGGGAATTAGGAGGAACTTCTCCTTAGAATAGGAGCTTCCAACCCAAAATAAACTTAAATATGAAATTGATTTATGTCATGAAGAATTTACCACTGCGATCCGAGCTTGCTATAGCGAAAATCGGGCCGCTGCTATGTAGGAACTCACCTATTCGGCTCACTTCGCTTAACTCTATCTTACTCAATATTCACTTAGATTTTACATGTTATTCCAAAGATAAAATCCATGCCAATAAATTGTAATTTTACGCCGTATTATCAAGGACTCAATAATGACTCTGAATCAAGCCGTTAAAGTGATTGTATTTCAGAAACTCTTATAAGTCACATGGTAAATCTATCATGTGTTATAAATGGAAACAAATGGGCATAGTATAATCACACTGTATATGTGATAACATAGACAACACAAGCCATAAGATAAAAACAAGACCAACGCTTTGAATAACTAAAATATCATGTTTGAGGAATTCTAAGTGCTAGATAGAAATTCTATTTGGAGTGGCTAAACTATTTTTATTGTAATTTATTTGTATAGACCTTTAAGGTATTATGTGAAAAACGTTATCCTTAACAATAGGAGGGTATTCATATGTTTTACTTGACACACTGCAGATGTGATTATGTGTACAAGGTTGAGACCAACCATTATAGTGAGCCCGAAGATTATATGCATTTCGACCTTGTGGGCTTGCATTTGAAGCTCCATGGAATGTCATTCATCGTTTACCTAATCCCCGAGCCAGATATGGCAATATATGGCTCGTGGGTACACCCCATAGAGAGCCCATGAGGGAGCACTCGTGTCGACTACGATGACAAATGAGATGCATAAAATCATAGTTATAAGTATTTGGAAACATACGCTTATACTTGACATAGATCGTTTTCAGACAATCGGGCCATGAGGGCGACCAGCCGACCGCACTGGACAGCTATATGTATAAAATCATAGTTATAAGTATTTGGGAAACATATGTCTTATACTTGACATAGATTGTCTTTAGTAGACCATCATATGGTCGTTGTACTAGAAATAGCCATGTATATCACCTAGGCAATCACTAGGTGCTATATTGTAATGAACAACTTATAAGCCGTTATATGATAAGCTAATAAGGCTGGTGCATAGGTTATAGTTTCATATTGTACATTTGTTACTTGTATTCTCATAAGTCTTTCATTTGATATCTACGCATGAGCATCTTGCTACTTGTCTACTTGTTTTTCTTTACATACTAGTATGATGTATATGTACCGACTTCCCTATTCTTTGGGTGTCAGACTTTTATAAATGCACGATCAAAGTTCATAGGATAGCGCATATCCAATTTAGGTTCTATTACCTTTATCAGTTGGTCTTTGCGCTTTTATTCTAGTCTCGGGAGCTATATATGTCAGTGTGCTTTTTGGCTATGCTTGGCGCTTGCACTGGGTACTGTGGGACCTAGCCCAATCGCTGTTATTGTATAGTATTTTAAAGTCTTTAGAGCCTTGCGGGTCATTGTATGATTGGCATTTTGCATAAGTTTTTGCTTAGATGACTTTATAATATGTGTATATGTAGCTCATGTTACTATTCACTTGCTTATTTATCTTTACAATTTTTTATGTCATAGATTATCCGTATATATAGTAGGTGCTCATATGGTTTTTTTCACTTCTCTATCTAATGTTGTCACGCCCGCTCTTGGGGGTATGACTGCACCTCGGTGCTCCTAGAAGGACTCGGGCCGCACCGTGAGCTTGGCACATCCGGTGTCCGGCTAGCTCTATCTCGTATTTCTGGGAACAACGGCTATATAATCTAAATATGTTTCTTCCATTAACCGGGCTTACAGCCACCCGCAAATAATTTCTCTTGCCAACTAAACATACTTATAAAGGGGAACCTATGCGGGCCGACAAGGCCACCATGTCAAGCCTAGTCATCTTTGACTCAACATAAAGAATACCGTATAACTATGTGACCGACAAGGTCACCATCATTATGTCGACTATGGCCCCCCACACGGCCAACACAATCAAAAATGCGAAACAACTAAGACAAACGCACGGCCTCACACACGACCGCACAACCGACTACGAGAGATATATATATATAATCCGCAAGCCTTCTACGAAAAGTACGATAAAATGGCCTGGACAGGGCCTCCCCTACCCATACTGCATGTAACAAAAGAAATGAACTACACCTCTCGAATATCAAGCTCCGATGACAGGAGCCGATGACTCTATAGCCGGGCCGGAATCACGAGGGATCGCCTCTCGTCTATGAGTACCGCAGTGCAGTAATGCAAATACTAACGGCGCGCACATTGGTACCGAGTATGCAAAGCAACCGAATACAAATCAATAATAACATAATTCATACTCGAATAGTGGTGAAAATAAATCGACCCGTAAGCAACCGATATAAGTCGGGATCACTTTTTCGTACCGAGCAGGGAAGGAGCTGCACTGCTATCGTATGACCGCTATCTATTAACTAGTATATGACATATAAATACATATATATAGCAAGAACTAACAATACTAACCCCTCATAAGCCGTATGGTGCCAACCAATCAAACAATCTAATACCCCTACCCGAAATAAACCACCAAAAATAAGTCACTCCACTGGCCTAATAACTACGAGCACCTCTCGCCGGCCCCCGGGTTCCTACGGCTATGGCCTCCGATATAAATAATCGTGGTTCGAGTCCAGGAGGACTCTGCATCAGACCAGAATCGTAACCGTATTCCGAAATTGCTCCCTAGGCGCATGCGCACAATGTGGCAAACTGCATCAGAATGCCGGACAACTCGACATGGGAAAACTTCATCCCATCTTTCGGCCCCCATCGGGGACGCATGCCACTTGGAAGTGACGTAAACTCCACCCGCTCGTTGGCGACACGCCCACAACCTGTGTGCGAGGGACGTCAAAAGTGTGCCTCATGACACACCAAGTCTCTTCAATAATCAATAATCACAAATATATATATATATATAGCAAAGCATGTTTAAACCAAAATTACCATTCCAATTTCGATTTCTTATTCTCAGCTCTTTGTGTTATACCGATTCTCATACCGCTTTATACGAATTCGGGATCTTTATCTCGACTACATGGCTACCCGTAGCCAAGATAATGGTCCGATCAGATGGCTATACCGTAGCTAAGATATCATCTCGACCGTATGGCTATACCGTAGCCAAGTTACTATCTAACTGATCGGAGCTTACTTACTAATCCTTTATTCTTAATATATATCATATTATTCTAAAAAAACATATATAAAAACACATATCGGGCTATACTCGAAGTTCGAAGTGATAATCTCGCCATTTGGCGCCGGCTACTAACTTTCTGATCGAATACGATATAACGACTAAAACAAAGCTTACTAAACCGCTCAAAATCCTGTTATTCAACCCGGGAATTCTATTACGGAGTTCACTGAATTATGCTAGGCTAGAGTTAGTAACTTGCCGAAGGAAATGGCTTTACATACCTTTACTTCTCGTTATCCGACTAACGCGATCAAGCTCGGACAAGACCCGCCTATTTCTCCCAACCGTATCTATAGTACTGCCAATAGAACTAAATACACCAATATTCTGAAAAAGAAAACGTCACTTTCGATATATTTATACCTAACTTTGGATTATCAAAAGACGATCGAAAATCTGCTATTTCTCGAAAGTCCTAAGGGAGAAATATTCACTTTAAGCCGCTTACCTTAACTCGGTAGCACGTACGATTTGCCGCCGAATTTCGCGAAACCAAATCCGTAAGAATGCTCCTCTGGGCCGCTAAATACCTCTGCATTCGAGGTTAATTTGAGTTTGGACCGCGTTGACTAGCGTAATCGAGCCGCATGGGCTATCAAACCTACGAACATTCTCGTTTTTTGTACTTACCGAAATTATTTGATTAAAAAGAATTAAACCGGGTTGGGGGTGCATATATATAATTGGGACTATAAGTCACATTCATAATGATTTATAAGTCGTATTTTTTTGCGACGCGCCGACTCGGCGCTTGTCCGATCTTTCCCCTGGAGCCTTTTCTACATGTATGGCATTCTAAAACTCTTATCCAACATGCGAATAGACCATCTATATGTCAAAAATTTAAGGGGGTGTAACATTCTCCTCTTAAGAACATTCGCCCGAATGTAAACTTCTATCTATAGGTATTCCCAACTTACTCAACTTATTTCTAGAAAATTCGGGCAGAAGCTCAATATGACTATCTCAAAGACCCGAAATGCGTAAAAGTCCAATACAGTAATACCCACACAATACTATAGTATTCATCACATGAAAGATTGAAATCGAGCATCTCATTTAATTGTTGATATATTATAAAATAATAATATAGCATACCTCTTTGATCGACTATGCTTGAAATAAGTGAGGATATCTAATTTTCATATCTTACTCGCTCTCCCAAGTCATCTCTGCCTCGTTATGCCACAAGCACTTGACAGACGCAATATCTTTGGTTCTCTGGCCTACGCACTGCCTCAGTGCCTAAGATAGCTACTCGGAACCTCTTCATAGGCCGCCTCTTTCCATAACCTCGGATATCCCTGACTGGGATCGTTTAGATGGGTCTCCGATGCATTTCCTTAGCATGTATACATGAAAGATTGGATGAACTGATTCCCACTCGGAGGCAAGTTCAACTCATATGCCACTTGGCCTATCCTTCGACGAATATGATAAGGCCCAACAAATCTCTGACCGAGCTTACCTTTCTGCCGAATCTCATCACCCCTTTCATCTGAGATACTTTAAATACCACTGCTCACATCAAATTCCAGTTCCCTACGCACATCAACATACGATTTCTCGCGGCTCAGGTGGCCAGAGGCGCTCTCGATAAGCTTTACCTTCCTCTCGACCGTTGAATAATGTCCGCTCCACCGCCGACTCCCTCCACTTCAAACCAAACAATCCGCCGATCTCGCATTTTCGCCCGTATAACGCTCGAAGGGCGCCATCTGGATAGCCGAGTGATAGCTGCTATTATTATAAGCAAACCCAATAACTGGAAAATTCTCATCCCGGGCCTACCTCCAAAATCTAGCACACACGCCCGCAGCGTGTCCTCGAGCGTCTGAAGTAGTGCCTACTGGTCTATCTCTGCTCCGAGGGTGGAATGCTGCTTCAAATTAATTGCGTTCCGTACCTTCGAAATGACCGCCAAAATCTAGTCAGTAAATCGTGTCTCTCCTGGGCTCCGAAATAATAGATACCGGCACTCCGTGTAATCTAACTATTTCGATATACTCCAAGATAATTCACGAGAAAGTAGCTTTCATCATGTGAAATAATCTCGATTTTGTCAACTCCGTTTCAACTATCACCCATGTAGTCGTGCCTATGTCTCGGCAATGCAGGTAATCCCGCCACAAAATCCATATTCACCGTTCCCATTTCCGCAGGCACACCATGTCCCGAGTTAACCCGCCCGGTGCTTCGGTGTTCGCTACTGCTGGGCGCTAGGACACCGCGCGCCACCCGGCAATTTCTCTTCATACCTAGCCACCGCAATTTCTTTTGATATCATGGTATTTTCCGTGTCGGGTGAAGAGAATAGCTGCGTAATGTACCTCGTTCATAATCGCCGAGTGAGCTCCCGAAATATCCGGAACACGTAGGCGGCCTACATCGCAAAGATTTCATCTCGCTATCTCGAAAATTCGGCGTTTCCCGCCGAATTTCGTCTTAAGCTTGATTAGGTCGATCCTCATGTTGCCGCTCTTTTACTACCACCACTAATGATGACACGGCCAAGTAGCTCACCACTCTGTCCTCGCTCGCTACACGCAACTAGCTAGGTCACAGCTGGATGTATCTCTCTCACCAACTCCCACGCTCGGGCTGCAAATACGCCAAACTTCCCATGGATTTACGACTAAGAGCATCTGCTACAACATTGGCTTTTCTTCCCTGATGATGTAATATCCACGCATAATCTTTTAATAGCTCCAACCGATGCCGCCGTGCATTCAACTCCCTCTCGGGTGAAGATATACCGTAGGCTCTACGACTGCGGAAATATCCACATGAAAGCCATACAAGTAATGTCTCCATATCTTTAAGGCGTGGGATCTACCATAACTCCGTGTCGTGGGTGTGGTATTATTTTCGTGTTTCTCGCCCGTCTCGGAAGCATACGCAATTACCTGTCATGCCGCATCAACACACAACCCAACCCAACGCCCGGACGCGTCAAAAATACACGAAGACAACCTTCGTACCTTCCACAGGCAATGCTAACATCATGAGGTTAATCAGTTTTTCACTCTTCGGAAGTTTCGTTTCACATGCTCGGCTCACCGAAACTTTATTGCTTTCGCGCGGGCTAATGAGGTGCCGCCATAGTGGAGAATCCTTCGACAAATCTCCGTAATATCCGCTAACCCGTAAAACCGCGGACTTCACTGCAGTGGTAAGCCTAGGCCATGTTTTTAACCGCCGCGTTATTTTCTCGCGTGTCAACTCGTATACCAAAGATCCGAATCACAATATGCCCTGTGAAGGCTAATGAGTTCGCCCGTAATTCACACTTAGAGAACTTAGTATATAACCGACTCTGCCTCGAGAATTCGGGAGTACCGCCCGTAAATGAGCCTCGGTGACTGCTTTAGCGAGAATACACTGTAATATCATCAATAAACACCTATCACGAATGTGTCCAAGTATGGTATAAAAGTGCATTCATCGTCCATGAATATCGCCGGGGCATTCGTCAACCCAAAGGAGAGCAACTAGGAATTCAAAGTGTCCAGCATTTCCTGTCCCGAAAGCCAGAATGTCTCTTCACTGACTCGAACCCGACATGATATCCTGACCGGCAAGTCAATCTTGAGAAATATCTCGGCCCCCGTAACTCGATCAAACAAATCATCTATTCTGGGAAGCGATACTTATTCTTTATCAGAATCTTTATTTCACCGCGTAATCTATACACATGCGGAGCGAGCCATCTTACTTTCTCACAAATAGAATCAAGGCAGCCTCACGTGAAGTACTCACTGATGAAACCCTTATCTAGCAAGCCAAATCAAGCTCCCAATCCTTCGAGCCTGCAGAGCCATACGATGGAGTGAGGAATTGGATATAGGCCGAAAACCGGGTAGCAAGTCAATTGCAAAATCTATCTCCTTCGGGGGAATACTAGGTAGCTCGTCTTGAAATACATCGTGCAATTGCTCACCACCGAATGTGACCGGAGCTCTGAGACTCTACCCGAACATCTCCGAACTCGACTAGGTGGTAAACACATCCCTTAGCTATCAATTTTCCTTGCCTCGAAGGTAGGAAATAAAACCTACCTTTTTGGGCGTAGCCGTGCCGCCCTTCCACTCGCACTACTCGGTGCGAAATCGACCGTCTTGGTCCAACATTCTACGTTGGCATGCCACTCCACCAACCAATCCATACCCATAATGGTACTCAAATCAAATCATTTCTAACTCTACTCGCATCTATCAGAAGGTTTATACCCAAAGAATCCCTATTGTACACCCGATAAATTCTCGCTAGCTATAATAGAGTCACCACGGGGTGTGTGGATACATAAAAGGGTCACGTAATAACTTCGGGGTGCTACATTAAACTTTCTAGCCAAATGGGGTAATATAATGCATGTAGTGACCTGATCAATTCGCATACAAGCAGGCATGCACGATAGTCATCATACCTATTACTACATCCGAGACGCCCAGTCCATTTCCTGCAGTTCATAAGCAATGCCTTGAGCCCGCACTGGCTAGAGGCTCCCGATCTACCTCGCCTACCCTAAGCCGAACTCGAGGGGCTACGCCCGCCGAGCCGCTGGAGCTCGGGCCGCGGATCCCCGTCCCGACTATCTCTCGCTCTTGTCCCCTCGGCGCCTTAATACCTCTCATCCGGTGGCCTCGCCCGCATATATAACATCCTCGAGTGGTTTTCTGCCTACAAGCTCCGATGGTGAGGTCGCCACCAAAAAGGTGGCAGGGTGCTGACCGTCTACCCTCCCTTCTCTCATATGGGAATCTACCGCTCGAGAACGCCACTGCACTCACGCCTCGACGAACAAATCTACTCCGCCTCGCCGGTGGTGGAGGTGGGGGTCTAGGGGGTCCGTCCCCATGTCCTGGCTCGGTCCTCTCTCGAACCTCCTCTCCGCATATCATTTGGACCGTTTCCTACCCAGGCCGTTCCCGATTTATCCGTTTCCACGCCCCCGTTGCCGCCGTCTAAGGCCCTCAATGGTCTCGGCAAAGGCCTCGCACTCTGCAATATCCATATCTTCTCGTAATGTAGCCGCCATGCATGCTTCAATGTAATCTGGGTTCAGACCCATAATAAACCCGTGGAACTCGGGACTACATGTTGTCCACAAAGGCCGGAGCATGAAGGCCATGAGTCAAATCAGAAAAGCATATTCTCGTACGCGCTCCTCACTCCTCGCTTCCAAATGCAAAATTGATTCATCCGGCCCGGCTGATCTCTCGTGGCGTAACGGTCTAAGAAGGCCTCCGAGAAGCCGGGACTGTGCCCTGAGGGGCAACATCTCTCACTTGAGACCTTTTCCCAACTCTCGTACCATAATACAACTGTGTCCCGCAACCGAAACACCGCCACCACCAGCCTCTCGTAGGGGGTCACATGCATAACCCGAAAATTCTCTCGCATCTCGATCTAAGAAACTCGGTGGTCCTTCGCGCCCGGGACTCCACCTGAAGGAACCGTGGGGACCCAGTACAAAAATTTCCCGACCTCGAACTACCTCGATCCACCCGATGGCTCGTCGCGCAGTGGCACCGATCGGCGCTCGTGGCTATCATTTGTGCCAACATAACCACCGCACCGCAACTTCCCGATCTCGATGCCACGAGGTGGCCAGGAGCTATCACGGAGGCGTGTCGCCCGGTCAGCCCCGTGAGAGGGGGACTCGCCGAGAGGGCCGTGATGATGCCTCTATATCGCCCTCGATCGGCCGACTCGAATGAAGCGAGGCATCTGCCGGTGCCTTCTCCCCGCCGCTGCATTCAACTTTCACCGTGGCGGTGCTGTTGGTTCGCCATTTTATCTCAGACAAAGAATAAGGATAAGTTTTAAGAACTCGACTCCATCAGATCGTTCTATGGCACGACCGAATAAGAAGGAAGCAGTAACCATCCTATCATGCTCGCAGCTCTCCTCGCCTATGCAGATGTGGTGCACAACACATCCATAGACAAGACTCTTAGCACCCGCTGCGTACTCCCTAGACACGACCTCGCTTCCGATACCAAGTTTGTCACGCCCGCCTGGGGGTATGACTGCACTGTGTCCTAGAAGGACTGGGTCGTTAACCGAGAGCCTAAGCACATCCGGTGCCCGGCTAGCCTATTCGTATTTCGGGAACAACGTTATATAATCTGCCGTAATATGTTTTCCTACTGACCGGGCCTATAAATGTACTGCAAATAATTTTCAAATAACCGTAAACATACTTATAAAGGGGAACCTATGCGCCCGACAAGGCCACCATGTCAGTTTCAGTCATCTCTGTGACTCACATAAAGAATAACGTATAACTATGTGACCGACAAGGTCACCATCACTATCGTACTATGGCCCCACACTGGCCAACACAATCGAAATGCTAAACAACTAAGACAAACGCACGGCCTCACACACGGTCTCGCACAACTAACTACAAGGATATATATATACAATCCGCAAGCCTCTATGAGTATCGATAAAATGGCTCGGGACAGTGGCCCCTACCCACCCCATACTGCATAAATAAAAGAAAATGAACTACACCTTCAATATCAAGCTCCTGGATGACAAAGAGCCGATGACTCTATAGCCGGCCGAATCACAGGGATCGCTCTCTCGTTTGCGTGAGTACCGCAGTAATGCAAACAGCTTCTCAATCCAAGGCGCATTCACTGCATCGAGTATGCAAAGCAACCGAATACAACCGAATAATAAATAACATAACTAGTAACTAATAGCAGAAATAAATCGGAATCCGTAAGAACCGATATGTTTGACGACTTTTCGTACCGATGTATGTGAGCGTACCTGTTGCCGTGGCGAGATTCGCTATCTATTAACTAGTATATGACACATAAATACATATATATAGCAAGCAAGAACCAATACCAACCCCCATAAGCCGGATGGTGCCAAACAATCAAACAATTTATAATACTTCCCTATCCGAGTTAAAACCAACCAAAAATAAGTCACTCCACTGGCCTAATAACTACGAGCACCTCTCGTCGCCTCCGGGTCTCCGTCTGCCATGGCCCATATAAATAATTGTGTCCGAGTCCGAAGGACTCGTATCGTACTCGTAATCGTACCGTATTCACTGCCTCGGGCGCACGCACTGGGGGCAAACCGTACCGGTACGTCGATCAACCTCGATATGGGATAGCTTCATCCCATCTTCGCCCTACTGGGATGGCCACTCCTGGAGTGACGTGAAACCCACCCGCCGCGGCGACACAGCCTAATAACCTGTAAGCGGCGAGGACGCTGTGGTGCCCCCATGACACAATCAAGTCTCAACAATCAATAATCACAAATATATATAGCAAACATGTTTAAACCGAAAATACTATCTGTAATCCGATTTATTCTGAGAGCTCTTCGTGTTATACCGATTCTCATACCGTTTATACCGACCCGAGATCTTTATCTCGACTACATGGCTAATTCGTAGCCAAGATACTATCTCGACCGTATGGCTATGGTCAGAGCCAAGATATCATCTCACCGTATGGCTATACCGTAGCCAAGTTACTATCTAACCTGGGTTCGATTTACTTACTAACTTTTATTCTTATTATATATCATATTATTCTAAAAAAACATGCTTGCTAAAACACTTACTGGGCTATACTGAAATCATGATAACTCTCGCCATTTGGCTTAATAACTTTCTGACTTTAATACGATATAACTATCAAAACAGTTTACTGAATCGCTTCAAAACTCACATTCCAACTCCTCAGGAATTTATTACGAGTTTACTATGGCCATGCTGTGGCCGAGTTATTAATCTCTTGCCGAAGAAACTGTGGCTTACATACCTTTACTTCCTCAGGTTATCCGACTAACGACGTAAGCTTGGACAAGATCTACCTATTTCTCCCAACCGCATTCACATATACGTCAATTAGAATTAAATACACCAATATTCTCGAAGAAAATGTCACTTTCGATATTTATAGCCCAAACTTTGGCTTATCGAAAGACGATCGAAAAACTCGGGCGAAGCCAAAGTCCAACAGGGAGAAATATTCACTTAAGGCTAGGAGTATATTGACACTAATTCTGAGCAATTCCGCTTACCTTAGCCTCTAGAGCACGACGATTTGTCTACGAATTTCACAAACCAAACCGCAGGGAATGCTTCGCCAAATACCTCGAATACGTTCGAGGTTAATTTGAGTTTGGACCGCGTTTGGCGCGTAATCGAGCGATAATTATCAAAACCTTACGAACCCTCCGTTTTTCTCGCACTTCACCGGAAATTATTTGATTAAAAAGAATTAAACCGAAGTTGGGGGCATATATATAATTGGGACTATAAGTCGCATCTGCGATCGCGATTTATAAGTCGCATTTTTCCTTGCGACGCGCCGACTTGGCGCTTGTCCGATCTTTCCTCAAGCCTTTTTTAGCATGTATGGCACTCTAACCAACATGCGAATAGACCATCTATATGTCAAAAATTTACTAGGTGTAACAGTGTGACATGTCATGATCTCTTTAGGCTTGGTTTACATCAATTTAAACGTAACTAAAATAAGTGGCATTTATTCAAAATAAATGGGAACCAAAGGTTTCCTTGTTTAATAGTACAAAAATAGTTATACTATTAAGATGTTTAATATTAAAAAAATATATAAAGTGTTGTAGTCAGAACATAAATGAAGTTCGCCTACTTTGACTTTCTCGGGGATTGATTTATTTTAAAAGGTGAACACCTACTGCTTCTTATAGTATAGTCATAAAGGGATTATTAGAAAAGTAAGGAAGAAGGCATTCGAAAGACAAACCACCATCTCATAGGCATTCTTGTCATAAAACCGATGACTAATTCACTTATACTAATTCATGAGCAATAGCTAACCCAAGCCGCATCTATGTGCAAAGGGACGAAAAAGTCCGACAAAGGTCTCAGGCTATAGCAAGAAAAAAACGATTGATACAAAGCGAAAGGCGCGCATGGGAGTCACGTCAACTATGAATAAAGACTAGGCTATAAGGAACGAGTCTTAACTATGGATCGAGACTATACTAAGGGACAAGGAAGTTTGATCACAAAAGAAGTCAAGGAATGAAGCAACTTCTTGATAGTCCCATTGAATAGGCAAATGCCAAGGGTTTTCGAAAGTCTTTTTGTCTTGTAAATGCATTTTTTCTATTTAGAGAGGGAGCTCAAGTTCTTATGGGGCAGCAGCATAAGACAACCTACGCACAGCTTCAAGAGCAATCCCTGCAGAGGCTTAGGTCAACACTTATATAATAGCAAATCTCAACAATTGGAAGTGTGCAAAATGGTGATGAATCAGGATTACTCTAAATATTTATTTTTTAAAATTACAATAAATAATTTGAGATAAAAGAAGTAAATTTTTTGTTGTCCGGGCTTTAAATAGAGAAAGAGTGTGCATGATCATAATACTTTGAGGACTCAAGCTTATACGAGGGATAAGTGATATATAGTCCCTGACAATTTTTGAACATGCGATCTTCCACCTTTGGCCGGGTACAAAATCTCAGAATAACTTATTCCAACAATTAATTATCTTAGAATTACAATATTATTTTTGTCTCCACGTTGAAAATAAAAATAATAATTTTTAAAATACTCAATTTCTTGACTAATTTATCTCAAAATAAATTATTTCTTAATCAAACGATCCCTTATTGCTTTCCATAGTAGGTTAAAAAGTCGTCAGGGTGGTAGCTAGCTTTTAACACAAGGATATTGAATCTAAATAAAAGTGACTATGAGAATATTATAAACTTGACTTTTAGTAGTGTCCTGTCCCATCGATCCATGAATGTATATGAGCAGCAGTAGGTAGCAATCCAGATTTTAATGTGAAAGTCAATTCATAAGTGTCCCTCTTCCTTGTTGGGTCGAATATAAGTTCTCTTGTTCCTTATAATTTATACAAGAGAAAATGATCTTTTAAATTTTTAGATATAAAAATCATCTCTTATATAAAAATAAATTTTTTATAAAAAACTTCATAAAAAGTAAAATATTTATAAATGACTAAAAATTATTTCTTCTCGTTAATCATTTTCTGACTAAAATTCTTCATACATGCGAAGGGGAGAACGCACGTTAAATGAAAAGTTGTGGATGGCTTTCGACAATAGGAAGAAGGAAAGTTACAGGAACACATGCACTTTGGATAGTAAAGGTGAAGTGCAGAAATTAGTTATTGTCTTTTTGACATTATTTAACTTACATATATATAGTTCATTTGTTAAGCATATAGTAATATTCATTAGAAAAATAATGATAATGGTGTAATAATACCTTGTCAAATGGACACTCAATTTGATGAATTTATTTAGTAAAATCTTTTTTCTGTAACAATAAAAATACTTAACTATTTTTTTGTTTCCTAAAAAATCACTTACACCGTAAAAACTCTGTAAAGCAGGATGAATTGTCTTCAGTAAAAGCACTTAAATTGTTGTTCCTTTCTATGCTGGCACTTGTCAAACATGGTTAATTGCAACATATCTAAAGTGCTTCGAGTTTTGCTATTGCTGTTAGAAATATTTTCAAATTATATTTTAAAAGTTATTTAATTCAATAATTTAAATTTATTTAAATATAATAATTAATAAAAATTAATTAATTAGAGGTTATATTAATAAGAGATTATTATTTTTTCACATAAAAATTTAAAAATTATTTTTTCTTTTATTCAAATTATAAAAAATAAGAAATCTTTTAAAAAATTATGTGTCATATTTATTTTTTCAAGAAATAATTATGCATTCCTTTTAATAAAAGTTAAATATGTGACATTATTTTAATTAACAAAATTATATATTATCATATTCATTTTTTGTTAAAAGGAGGTGTACATAAACTTAAATTTAATCTTAAGGGCATTTTTATCCAAATAGGTGGAAGGAAGAGCAAATTTGATCCAATAGCATGAGACATTTTTGAACCATTCCTACAACGTTAAGGGTATTATTAACCCTTTTTCCCAACAAATATAAATAATATTTCACACATTTCACAAGTTATCAAATTGATATAACATAAAAGCAAAAGACTACAACATTAGTGTATGACTCTCTTGGGTTGTTGTTAACTAGACTTCATATGAAAGTTTAATACACATGCAAAGAAATTTAATTATTAATTCAAACTTAAATTATGTGTATATATGTATTTGTGTACATATGAAAAAATATAAAAAAATTTCACATGAAAAAATCATAATAATTGTGAAAAATATATGCGTGTATGTATAAATGTGTTGGGAAATTCTTAAGTATTAGATATGTAGATGTCTTTTTAATCTCGTTATAAATTTGTGTTCATATGAAAATATAAAAATATTGATTAAAAAAATACTTATATTAATCGTTATTTCTTAAAAAAAATGTATATTTAGAATGTTGGGAATTTTCTACAATCGTATTTATAGAGATGAGATCTACAATAAATTTTGTGTTCGTATGAAAATATATATAAAATAAACAAGAAAAACTATACATATGAAAATATATTAAAAAGAAAATGTACATACGAGAATGCCGAGAAATTTCTACAAGCATATTTAGATATAAGACTGCTGATGTACCTGGGATAATTAAACTAAAGACTAATTGGGGTAAATTTTACCGATAATCATTCAACAGCGAATTTATCATAAAAATTACTTTTTTTTTATATTTTTTATAAAAAATTAAAAAAACTCAAAATTCATAAAAAAAAAAAAACCCCAAAAACAAAAAACAAACAATATAAAAAATATAAAAAAACTAAAAAAAATATTTTATTTATTTTTAAAAGGTGTTTATAAATTAGTTTGATGAAGAAATTGAGAAATTATTAATTTGAAATTAAAAAATTAAAAAAGGAAATAATGATGTGATTATTTAAAAGTTGAAAATTTTAAAAATTATAATTAAATTAAACTAAGGAAAGCAAATATAATATTGTATACTATTATCGAGTTTTTGTCTTATGAAACAAAATATTAAGGGACGTTTTAAAATTATTCTAAATGTATTTAACTTATTTTGAGCATTGTGTCATATTTTCGATATAAGACATCAAAATTCGTGTATTGATCAAAATTGAATGACTTTTATACCAAAAAAATTTTAAAAATGCTTTGTATGATAAATTTTTAAAATTGAATGACTCTTAGGTAAAAAAAGAATCATTTTTTTATGTGTGATAGATTTGTGAATTAGATAACTTTTATATAATAAAATAAAAATAAAAATAATTTTTTTATGTGACAAGTTCAAATTAGATGACCATTAACAAAATTTATCCAAAAATATCTTAAAGAATTATGATCTCGTATATAATAAAATTAGTTTTTAAAGTTAGATGAAATTAGGTTTAAAAAAAGATAGAGAGGATCGAGGGAACAAAAAAGTGAACAGAGAGAATAAAAATTAGGTGAAATAAGATGATACGATGAATTTTATATTATAAAATTAAAAAACCAAAAACAAACACAAACAAACAATTAAAAAAACAAAAAAAATATAAAATTTTTTTTATATTATCTCGATCATTTAAGTTTAATTCTTAAAAAATAATAAAAATTTACCTTTATTTTATAGGAAAAAAAGCTAATATAATTTTTTTACATTTGTGGTTATATTCGAGCCACAAATTTGTGGCTTTTTAGCGGCATCCAAAGATTATTCTATGTTTTTGAGTGAATTGGATGGTGACTACTATTAAAAACATCTTCTTCCACATGAGCGTACGTAGCTACCAGACATAATGAATGTTGTTTAATTGGACTATCGTCAATGTGAGGAAATATAAAACACATTAATCACGAGTTGCATTCATCCATCGAGCATTCATTTTTAAATAATTTAATTTTCTGCACCACAACTACAATAATGTATTAAAATCTGGCGAGACTTTCTAAATCTGGGCTCTTTTTTTTTTGAGAAAAGGGTTAAAACATTCTATTTTAGTTTACGTCAATTTTATCGCTCGTTATATTATAAGGTTAAATTTATCCTCGCTGCTATCAAAGATTCGCTTCAGCCCTTATTCTGCATTTGAAATCTTCAAATAAGGAAAGATTTTAAATAAGATTTGTAAATACTTACGCTTAAAATCGGCCATGACTTATATTAATCGGAAGAAATAATATATCAATTGAATGAAGCCGACAAAACAACACATGATATATTTATTAAATATTTGACTTTTTGAAGTTGTGATTTTTTAATATTTAAAATTATTAATTTTCTCTTTTTCTAGTTTGTTCTCTTGAAATTTTATGAGATGATTTTAACTTAATTTTAAAATTCAAAATTGATTTGATATAATTTTTAAAAATTTAAAATATTTAAAAACACACAAATAAATACCAACAACTATAAAATACATATTTAAATTAAATTTTTAATATTTTATTTTTTTTATTTTTTTTATTTTTTTTATTTTTTTTATTTTTTTTATTTTTTTTATTTTTTTTATTTTTTTTATGTTATTTCAGTGATTTAAATATTTATTTAATAATAAAAATTTAGCTTTTAAATTTTGAAAATTATAAAATCTATGTTTGAATTTCCTTTTTAAAATTTTATATTGTTATTAAAAGTTGTTGTTTTTATTATATATTTTGGACTTTTGATTATTTTTTCTATAATATATTTAAATATAACTTTTAATATTAAAAAAATAGAACTTCAAAAAGTCAATTTTTAACAAATATATTATGCGTTGCTTTGCCAAACCGCATTGGTCAATCTGACACACTTCGATTAATATAAGTCCTTGAAACTTGATTTTAAGTGTCATATTTCAAATCTCATTTAAAATATCCCTTATTTGGGAATTCCATCCAAATGAGGGGTATTTTTGAATACTTTAATAACAATGGGGATAACCCTATAATATGACGAAGGATAAAATTAGCTATTAACTAAAGTAGAAGAGTAAATTTGACCCTTTTTCATATTTTTTTTCCCAACTAATTTAAATTTATTGCCCTCTTCAATCTGTTGTAATTGTACTAATGCCACTTTTTGCGTTCATGTGGCTCTAAGGTGTTTTGCACAAAATGTTAGGGCCTGAAAAGAAAAGTTTTAGCCCCAAATCAGTGTTTTACCATTTTTTTTCATTTTAAAAAAAAATACTTGTGCTGTTTTTATTATCCTTTTCTTTTCTTCTTTACTTTTCCTTTTTCTTCATTTTGGTTTTTCTCCACCACCACCTCTTTTTTTTTTTTTGAATTGAAATTTTATTCATCTCTAAGAAGCGCATTACACATTGAGTTGAAGGTATAAGCATAGCTCAAACACCCTAATCTAATCTATCCTGATAGATAGACACAATTATCTATATATATGAGATAAGGTAAACGTAAAAGGATAAAATTTACAATCTAAAGCAACAAAGTTCATGATAGTTCAAAAGAGATGCTAGCTCTATTGAGATTCATAATACGAACAGAGCCGAAACCCCATCTATCTACTGTCAAAATACCTCTAACTTGTGAGGGAAGGTCTTTCTAATTCAAAAATTTCATGGATGTGGAAATATCGTGACTTATGGAGGTCAATTTGTCAACTACTTGGTTTGCTTCTTTATAACAGTATTGAATAGGAGTCTGAAATGGTTCTACAAGTCCTCTGATCTTGTCCACTTCATGATGCATTCTCCATGGTGTTTGGTTCCTCCCTTTGACACAATCTATCAATAATTGAGAGTCGGTCTCAACAATTAGATTAGTATGACCATAGTTGATGCCCCAATTGAGCCCATGCAACAAAGTAGCAACTTTAGCCCAGTTACCTGAGCTAGGCCCCAACACAAGTGAGTAAACAAAAATCAGACTTCCTTTTCTGTATCGAATGATACCACCTCCCCCACATTGGTCATTCCTGTAGCTACCATCATAATTAAGTTTTAAAAAGAAAAGAGGGGGTTAGTACAGTTAATATATACAGTTTTATTATACTGGATAGAGCTAGATAATAATTGAGTGATTGCATTTCAATCAGGATTCAATCCGATGCTCTCAAAGTGATTAGAGATCAGTTGAGTTATTGTAGTAACAACAAACGAGATGGATCTCTTAACATTCATCCTCTGAGTTTGAAACTTAGAACCACATCTTAATCTCCTTATTTTCCATGCAGGAACAATAGAAATACTATCAACAATACACGTGGTGACAAGATCTTTGCAATTAATTTTCTACTAATTAATCAAAGGATGCCTAAAAGACATATTGGAGTGAGGGATGACATTGGGAACACATAGAACTTTCCACAGCTCATATTAAAATTTTCATTACAAAATAAGTGGTCCACTCTCTCAGTTGCATGATTCCTACAACAGGTGCTTCAGGAAGCCGAATTTGAAAATTCTCACATCAATGGAAATCTTATCTTTCAGCACCCTCCAAACAACGGAGTTCATCTTAAGGGGCACACCCTTTTGCCATGATTTGGAGTTGATCCAGTTCTTAATTTTCTTGTACCTAAAAAAGTGCCAAGCAGAAGAAACAAAAAAATTTCCTTCGATGTCAAGATACAATAAGGGTGAGTTGTAGATATTATGAGTTAGTGCATGTTATCAAAGGAGGATATAATATTATTAGGGATATGTTGTTTGCAATCCTTCCAGTCCCAAATGCCATTAACAAGACACGAGGCATTAGTCTTTAGTTTGCTACCTTGTGGAAGTAGTTTCCATAAAAGACCAAAGCTAGATTAATTATCATACCAGAAAGAGATATCACTGTTCCTACTTTGCATTTGATATGTTCATCAATAATAATTTTTATTTTTTCCATAGCAACCCAAGATTGGGATTGACCAGGTTGACTTTTTTTAGTAAAAGAGTGAGACATCAGATAATACTTGGCTAGCATGAATTATTTTCAAAGGGACTTGCCAGTTTTAAAATTCCACCATTATTTGGTGCTGAATTCCATACATATGTCTTATAGATTCCTTAAGTTACACCTCCTTCACAATAAGGGAGACACAATTTATTCCAAGAGGTCCAATGATATCTCTTTTTATCAGTGGAGCCTCCCTAGATAAACCTAACAAGCATCTTCTCCAAATAGTCAAGAGTCCCTTTAGGTGGTTAAACAACAACTAACATATGAGTTGGTAAAGCTAAAATAACATGCCTAATTAAAATGCTTCTTCCATTAAAAGAAAGAAATTTGGAATGCCAACTATTAATCTTGTTAATAGCACTGCTGACAATATCAGAAAAAATAGAAAAATTTTTCCGCCAACAAATAAAGGGCAACCCAAGTATTTAATAGGCTGGGGTTTATGCTTAATACTAGTGATGAACTCAACTCTTCTAATGAAATCGAGTTAAGAATTAAGGGTAAAAATCACATAACACTTCTATTTGTTAATCATTTTGCTAGATAATCTTTCATAGAAAGTTAAAGAATTCATGATCAAATTAAGAGAACCTCTCTTGCCACTAGAAAAAAGAATTAAATCATCAGCAAATGTCACATCGTTAATGTTGGGTCCCTTTTTATACATATAAAATTCAAAAAATTCATCATGGATAGTAAGAGCACTAAGCTTTCCAGATAAAAATTCAGCATACAAAATGAAGAAAGAAGGTGAGATAGGGTCACCTTGTCTCAACCCTCTCTCAGATTTATAACAAGACTATCTAGTGCCATTGATCAAAAAAGAATATAAATTATTAAACACATGTTTATAAATCATGTCCATTCAACTTTCATTAAATCCAAATCATCTCATGACCATACAAAGAAAAGTCCAAGAAACTTTGTCATAAGTTTTAGACATATTTAATTTCCTGAGCAAGAAGGATGTTTCAGAGATAGACCTTCATTTCAAAAATCCACTCTGATTATTAATAATCATAATAGGAAGGAAAAGAAGTTTGGCCAATATTTTACTAACCACATTGAAAAGGATGATAGGTTTGATGTCAGAAAAATTCTAAGGAGATTTAATCTTTGGTAGTATAACAAGGCATCTGTGAATGAAGAATTTATGGAGTTCATCTCTAGAGAAAGAAGGTATTAATAATATTGATGATGTCCTTGTCAATAATATCCCAACATATTTGAAAGAATTTTGCATTAAACCTATCTAGACCAGGTGCACTATCACTGTCCATAGTGAGGATGCAGTCTCTAATCTCATTTTCAGTAGGAAAGACAGTGAGAATGTTGTTCATATTATCAGTAATAACTGAATAAATAATGTTAAGTTTATTGAAATCCACAAATTCTGTGGTGTGACTGAAGATGTTAATAAAATATCTAGCCACAACTTCCTCCAATATTTTCATTACCTTATACCCAGTTGAAATGCTCGTCCTGAATCTTGGAGATATTTAATATTCTTATTTTGTCTTTAATAACACAATGGAAATAGCCAAAGTTGGTATCTCCTTTAGTAAGCCATCTAACTCTAGCTTTTTGTCTAACAATGAAATCCTGAAGTTTAGGTAGTGGATGTATTCTTCTTTAGCTTTGCCGAGGATAGATCTATTGGTACAATTATTAGTATTCCGCATATTCTATTAAAAGTGGATAATAGCCCATCCAGCTTCTTGGAGACATCATAGATATCATCAAATGCTTCTCTAGATCAAATACTCAATCGTCCAGCAATGTTCTTTATTTTTTGGTGAAGGATACTCATAGGATTTCCATGAACTTCAACTTCTCAAACTTTTCTCACTTCTTCCTGAAAGTCTTTGTGCTCTGCCCATTTATTAAGAAACTTGAAATATATCACATGATCAGCATCAAACTTACCAAATTGAAATAAAAGAGGTATATGGTTAAAACAAACTCTAGCCAAATGTGTGACATATGAGACATCAAAGAGATCAAATGATTGGATATTATAGATCATCCTACGATTGGATATTGTAGATCACCCTATTTAACCTCTTCCAAATTGTATTAGGGAAGTCTCTATTATTAGATAAGTATAAGATGATCTAGAAAACCAATATCTTGAAGGCCCGACTCCATTATGTAGTTCAGAAAGTCAATATTTTTTTCAATTCTATAAGGTCTTCCTCCTTTTTTCTCACCCACAATATCTATAATATTAAATTCATCAAGTACAAATCATGGCCTCTAAATCGAATTGGACTGATTAAAAATCTTATCCCATAAGGGCCTCCTAAAAGAGGTTCTACATTTGGCATATACTGAAGTGACATGAAAGAAACTAGAGTTGTTAATCTAATGAATTCACAGGTCATTAGTTATTCTGAATCTTGATAATATTGGTAATGTAGTGATAACGCTTAAATACATCTCTCCCATTTAAAGGAGGTGGCAACAGTCGTTGTAAAAAAACCCAATGGATGTCAAGGTCAAATTCCATAAGGAATTAAGACAGATAATCCAAAAATCATAAATTAATTCAAACTAGTATGCATCATTGTTTAACATATGAAAAGTAAAAATTGGGGGAAAAAGTGAAATAATATTGAATTCAAATAGTAAAATAAAATTGGGCAAAAAAAATTGGTTGCAATTAATGAGAGGGAACTAGGGATGTGCTAATAATGGGGTGTCAACTAGATTGAGGTTGATTGAAATGCCTTAAACTCAATTTTTAGTATGGCTAGCAATAGATAACATTACACCCTCTTGTTTTTCAACCACAATAGCATTTCTTACTTTGGGTTTTCTCAAACCCCAAAGTCACAACACAAAACTTATAGGAAATAATAGATCCATACTTATAAATTAAATTTAAGAACTAATCATCAATAGCCAACCAAGTTTAAACATCTATCAAGCACACACCCTAGCTAGTAATTTAGCTACTCATAAATGGAGAAAGAAAAATTATACCCATGAAAAATTCCTCAACAACCATCATATTGAATAACCAATTAAGATTTTAAAATATGCAATAATGGTGTATTTCCAATGAAATGGAAGGAGAATAAGAAGAAGACGAAGAAGAAGAAGGAAAGTGTACTCTACTCTCTATCTCTCTCTACAATAATCTATTTTATGGTGTGTTATGATTTTATCAGTGACATGGGTATGTACAATTGGGGTAAAATCTGCACATTCTCTTAGCACAGCTTTTCAAATTTGCCTGTGGAAGCTTCTCAGGTACTTTTGTGCCAAACTGAATGATTTTTCCCTTGTCAGCATCGAGGTCACTTGCGCAACACCTGCGAAACCGCGGACGCAGCTTCTTCGAAGGTCAAGACAGAATTTTCTGAAGCCTTTCTGCGTTAGCATCTGCATTTCACAGGTGCCAACCTGTGCTTTGCAGGTTCCTTTCAGCTCCTTCCCGGTGCCAACTGCGTGGCACCTGCAAAATGCGGCATACATGTTCTTTGCTTCCAGCAGAGCGCTTTTTGTTCTATTCTTATGTTTTCTTTGTTAAAGTCTAATACCTGCATAAGCAAAGAGAAAAGACACAAAACCTTCCTTCCTAATTTGTGCGAAAACAGAGCAATAGTTCATGCTTAAAAGCCTAATGAGTTGGTAAATTACCAACTCATCAAATTCTCAAACTTGAACCATTGGTTATCCTTAAGGTATGAATTCACGCACAACTTAGAATTAAGCATGCCACATCATAAGAGCTGCACAGGAAACCACTAAAACTTAAGACAACCCCAAAATCACACAGCAACTTAAGAAAATAAGAAAACTCAAAGTATGTTGCACAAATTCAATTGGTAAGCACAAACATTTGGCACATCTCATTTTCATAGTTTCAATAAAAAAAACAAGGGGCATATTTAATCAAATCAAAATCTACAAGCATCTCAAATCATTAACAATCAACATTTAAGATTTTCCTAGAAGTTCACTGCATAACTTGTCGCATTCATACCTCCTAATCAAAAAATAATTTTTAGCATTTACTCCAAGAAAGTGACGACACTCACCAAAAGAGAGAATCCCACTCACATATATGCTTTTCACGTGTAGGAATTATAAATTGATGCAAAGACACTCACTCTCTCAAAGATATTAAATTGCATACACCTTGAACCATAGGCTTGCTCTTCATGTAATTTGCCACTAATGTAGAGTTTCTACACTCGAAATCACTAAGGACTTACGAGTTATAATGAATACTAGGGGTAAAGATAGGATAACATTTATCTCTAGTAACTAGAACCTCCCTAATGCCTTTTTTGACACATTCAAACATCCTGCTACACTTAGCGAATCTACTTCACCTTATCTCTCCCTTCTCATAATTCACAATTTTTATCTAGAGCCACTCTTTTAACACCTTGAACTCTCTATTAAACCTCATCTAAACAAAAGATAGCACCATACGTCTTTTCTCTTTCTTTTTTTTTTGATCAAGGGTTTTTTTTCTCACTTGAATAATTTGTCTTTCCATCAAGAAATAGGTTCTACCTCATATTGAAGTTCATTCCTCTTTTTCCTATTTAGTGCATACCCCCAAATTTAGGCTTTTGCCTACATCATATTTCATTTTATTATTCCTTTCCAAATCTTGGGTTTCAAGCCCCATACTTTTTCCTTCATCACTAGCAATTAGGGAGGATGGGTACCAAAGAGGAGGATTAAAAAATATATAAGTCTTGTAATGTAATGTGGTTTTCAAGAAAAAGGGCTTAAGGCTCAAACAATGGTTAGCGATGGTTGATGTTCAAGGAGGTCATTTGGTGGTAAAGTGACTAGCCTAAAAGAAAACCTAACGTCATTTCCCAAGTGCAGCTATCTCTAGGATTTCAATTGAATCACATTCGGAGAAAGTTCTAGACAATATGCATACATAAGAATTAATCTAAAGATCTCACCACACAAGGCATCACAATTCAAAGAGTTCAGCCATTCTCATAATCAATTCAAAGGCATGAATTTAGACAAGCTATTCCGAGTTTTGCATACTCACTTTGTGAATCAAAAGCCAAATAAAGAATTTACAATTCATGACAAGAGAATGCTCATAGTTAAATTCATGTGCCCCTTTCGACTTTATAAAATTTTGGTAGTACCGCTCAAATTAAGTGCAACAATGACTCAAAAAGATAAACTAAACTTGATACTTTCTCTTAAGAAAGTTGCCTCTCAATCTATCATAGGAAAATATCACCCGATTCAATACACAAGCAAAAAAGAAAATAAATTTTGCTCCTTGAAAAAGAACCATAGTATTAAAAAAGCCCTTGGAGTTTATAATTATCTACTATTTGTAAAGACGATTGCAAAACACGGATCAAGAATTAATTGGCATATAAAACTAACCCTTCAATGGAAACTGATGTCATCAAAACAAGAAAATAAGCCCAACAATGTAATCAATTCAAAATATGCCCGAAGAGGGCATTCATTCATCAAAGCACAATGCAAAAATAATTAAAAATATCAACAAACAAGCCCGACAAGAGCAACCAAAGTCAATGACCAACAGAAAATGGTACACCCTGTTACACCCCATAAATTATTGACACGTAGATGGCCTACTCGCATGTTGGTTAAGAGTCTTAGAATGCCATACATGCTAGAAAAAGGCCCGGGGAAAGATCGGACAAGAGCCAAGTCGGTGCGTCGCGAGGCAAAATGCGACTTATAAATCGCATTTCAGGAATGCGACTTATAAATCGCATTCCATGAATACGACTTATAGGTCCCAATTATATATAAGCCTCCAACTTCGGTTTTTG
>JACEIK010008787.1:10391-59152 GCA_018107945.1 Datura stramonium
ATACCCAATAAAAACAGATAATGGAATTATTAGATACTGCATCCTCTCATACAAGTGAACCAAGCAATGGAGACATGCTAGATCCGCAAGGGATAGCTCAAACTTATCTTCTCAACTAAAGGAGGCGGCCAGACTATCTTTTCAGAAAAATAAAAAGCTACTACAATCAAAAGCAGTGGACCCCTCAGGAATCCACCCAAAAAACAATGCAACAAAAAGATAAGCCACATCAGGACAAAATGGAATCTCTACAGACTCCCATGCAGATGAAGGCGAATCTTCATCAAATTCCAAGGTCACATCAGGACAAATATCAAATTTCAAGGAAATCCAATTTCAAGAAGATGAAGACATCTTTTAAATAGATCCGTGTAAAATTAAATCTGCCACGTGTGGACACATGTAAATAGATAACAGGTAGTAATTAGTTGACTCATCATATTGAGGTCTATTTAAAACCTTCACCTTGTATTAAGAGGGGCATTCGGAAAACACTACACTCACTTTCAAATTGCCAAAACCTCTCTATGTTCTCTAGTTTTCCTTCTTATCAATAAACAACTCTTTGTAAGTATCTTTTCTTCTACTTTATTATTACTTGTAATATTTTCTTTTATNTATATCTACAAGATGATCACATTTGTAATTATCAACTCAAAATTTGCATTTGCATGATTTTTTGCTCAAATGATAAAATTAAGAGTATAATTTTTAAATTATGAAATCAAAATAATTTGACTTGATAATGCTGGTGAATTTACATCTGATTATTTTATGTCACTGGCGATAGCCGTTGAATATCCTGTCCTCATATTCATACTCAGAATGACCATGTAGAATCATTTATCAAACACCTTCAATTAATAGTTAGACCATTTTTCATGAGAACAAAACTCCTTGTTTTGATATATGTACATGTTATTTGCATGCAACAGAACACGTGTGCATCGGAACAATAAATTATCATAAAATTTCTCCATTATAATTAACTTTTGATCCGGAGTCAAATATTTCTCATCTTAAAATTTTTGATTGTGAGTATATACTGTAATTGCTCCATCATAACACACAAATATAGGTTCTCAAAGAAGGTTGAAAATATATATTTGCTATGAATCTTTCTCTATTATTAAATATATTGAATCTATTACTGGATATTTATTTAGGACAAGATATGCTGATTTTCATTTTTATGAATTAGTTTTCTCCATATTAGGAAGAGAGAAAACACAACTGGAGATAGATTAAAATACATTATCACTACAAATTAATATAAATTGAAAGTTCAAAATATAATTTATTTGTAAAATATTATAAATTAATTGTCAGATGCATTTACAATCCTACAAAGAATTATTAAATCTCATATAAAAGCTGTAAATGCTTCAATTCCATTTGATGTTTCAGTAGGATAATATATTGGTGCAAATTAGTCTAAACCACGCCAAAAGATATGCTAGACCAATCGGTTTCAAAGATTAAAATCTTCAAAAAAAAGAACAAATGATCAAGATAACCATATTACGGAGAAAATTTCTTATGATGAGCTCCAAGTCATAACAATCGGCAAGACCTCATAATGGGTTCAGGTACCTGAAATTAATGTAAATGAAGAGATTTCAATACGTTGTGTCTCCAAACACAAAAAAAGATGAAATCAAAATGATATAATTATCAATAATATTTATTTTTATAAGTTTGCAGTTAAAATAATGCTATAAGATGAGGATCTTCAATTAAAATTTATCGAGGATTGTGGATGATTGTCCAAAATGGTAAGATGCAATTCAAATTAAATAAGTTTTGCTTGAAAAACTAAAGTGTTTGGACCTATAATATGAATACCTGAAGATATAAAGCCAGTGAGGTACAAATGAGTGTTTGTGTGAAAATAAGATGAGAAAAATGAAGTAGTAAGATATAAAGCACGATTTGTGGCATAAAATTTCACAATGACATGACATTGATTATATGGAGGCATATTCTCCTATGGTGGATGCAATCACTTACAGATGGTTTATAAATCTGACAGTTTATAAAAACATTGATATGCATTTGACAAATATCGTCGCAACCTGTTTATATGACTCACTAGATAACAAGATTTTTATGAAAATTCACGAAGGATTCAGAATGCATAAAGACTGAGGCATTAAAGATTCCTAAAAAAATTTCTCAATAAAACTTTAAAAATTCTTATACAAATTGAAACAATTAGAGAACATGTGGTATAATCATCTTAGTAAGTACCTTATAATGACCCGTATGTCATTCCGAGGAAAAATGAACCTAGAATACTCTAAACGAGGCTAGACATCAGTTAGAGAAGTGTGGGTTTAAGTGGAATTTCTAGGGTTATACCCCATTATTTCTAAAACACAAAGGGTTAAGGTCTAAGGGGGATCCCCCCCCCCAGAACAGTTGAATTCCTCTCCCAAGGTAAGTCTTTTGAATCCCTACCTCTATGATAGATTATTTTGACTCTAAATTCATAAAGAACTTGTAATGGTGATATTCTAAGCTAAGAAACCCTAGGTTGATAGACTAGGGCTGAATCAAGGGAGTTAATGGGGTGGTCTGATTAGAAGTTTATCGGGCTAATGATCATTCCCCAAGATTTAATTGATAGAGAACGTGGGTTATATGGGAATTGAGGCCTAGAACTAGGTGGAATTGGAATTTTACTTTTAAAGTGCCCTGAAAGGAAGGGTTTAAACTTATAAGACCCTTATTTAAAGAGTAAATAATGAAATTACTTTATAACTGTTATTGTAGATTTTGAGCATTCTGAGACTTTGAGAAATGGAAAGGCTCCCGTGGAGTAGCTGACTTTTACTTCCCTAAAATCGAGGTAGGTTATAGTTTAGAGGAGTTAGAATTTATATATTTGCATGTATGTTTGTGTAATAATGATATGTTGATTGGTCTACGGACATTGCTTGTTATGGTGATTTTCCTATTGAAATATACTATTGAAGTAATTTGGATATGATGTGGTCATTGAACCGATATGAAACTGTGTTGAGTTGTTAAGTGCAGTTCTTTTACATTGTTATTGAGATGATTGATAATCTGTTAATTGCTCAAGTAAGGGAGTATATTGTAAACTCCTAAGTGTATTAATAATGAACACTTCTATATTATATTGCTTGAGAATGGTTAGGATAATAACAATATCCTGAGATGAGAGGCTCATCCCCGGGGAGAGCATCCGGACGAGCGATATTGACTGAGTGGCTCTTTTAAGGGGAGCATCCGAACGAGCATATGAGTGGGAGCGGGTACCACATCGGTACAGCAGGCCGTGGAGATATTCGGAAAACGTTTAAACGAGGTTGATGACAATTTTAAGACTCTTGAATACTTCACCTTCGAGGAGAATGATAACATCCGAAAAAAGTTGGAAAGGCGCAAGCATGCAAAATTGGAGACGAGAGAAACCTTCACTTCCTTGGAGTGTAGGCTCATGGAAGTAGTAAGCATGATTGAGACCATAAAGGACAAGATAGAGGCACTTGAGGGGAAGATTAAAGCTGGAGGGTCCACGATATCTGATAAATAAGAAAAGGCCAAGGTTGAGGCTACTAAACCACCAATGTTCAAAGGTGCTCGTGATGCACAAGAGGTAGAACATTTTATTTGATATTTGGAGAATTATTTAAAGTGCAACAGGGTGAAGAGCGATGAGAGCAAGATCAACACTACTGTATTGTACCTCTCGGAGATGACCATACTATGGTGGAAAAGAAACGAGTCCAAGATGGAGAAGGGGCTTTGGCGAAATCAACACATGGGAAAAAGTTCGAGCTGAGTTCAAGAGGGATTTCTTCCCCAACAACGTCATTTGTGAGGCGAAATGTAAGTTTCGAGAGTTAAAGCAGATGGGAAGCATACATGCATATGTGAAGGAGTTCACCACCCTCATGCTTCAAATTTCCAACCTCACATATAAAAATATATTATTTCACTTCATGGACTGTAACATTCTAAAAGTCCCTAAGATCAAATCTTAGACATGAAGCTGGAAAACAACAGAAAATGGCACCAGTACCCAGAACGAGTTGTCAAGTGACCCCACTTAATGAATCATTAAGTGTGTCATTACTAGGGATAACTCAATTTTTTTTTTGAGATTCTGAGAGTCTTAACGACTGGAGAAATGATCCATTAAGTGTGATGATGAATCGTTAAGAAGAAGTATTAAGAAAAGATCAGATAATTGGATTTTTCTCCAGGGATGATGAATGACTCCTAACGAGTCATTACTAGAACTAATGGATCATTAGGTGATCCATTAAGTTTGCCAAAAAAATTTTATCAGATGGGTTCTTAAGGGTATCCTTGAAGTTTACTAGGTTTTTGTTTACTAGGTTTTTACTCCTAAACTACGTCATTTTGGTAATTATCGGGGTGGGAATTAGAGGAAATAAATGGTTCTTCCTTCATTTTGCACTTAAACTCTCAAGAACAGTACGCTAAAGCTCAGGACTCTCCCAAGCAAGAACTAAGGTTCTTCCTACAACTTTAGAAATTCAAGCTTCTTCTCAGGGGTTTTCTTCTACAGGTATGTGGGAATTTAACAAGCACAATTTTTCACCTGAGTTCCAAATGCTCTAGAAGACCTAATATTTCTCAGTCAGACGATTATGTCTTAGGTTTTTCAGTATTTTTATGAATTCTCAAGTTTCTTAGTATTTCTAGTTTCAGATTTTAATGAGTAAAATTCATGTTTTATCTCAGATTATACAATGTACCGTCATAACCATGAATTTGACATGCTTTCAAGCTACTACGTCTAATTTAGCATTTCTTTCAGAAAGATTGTCTTATTATGAGAGTATATAGCCTTAGCATGATTTTAGTATGAATGTTTCTCATCATAATTAGTATCTCCAGATTATCAGTATTATTAGTAATATCAGTGTTACCAACATTATCAGTTTATCAGCTTTATCAATTATCGTGTCCTTTAGAATCTTAGACACTTCCAAATAAGTAGTTCGACTTAGTCTTAGGACATCAGATTTCAAGCTATAAGTGCCATTAGATACAGTTAGGTCTTCAGTTGGGAGTAGTATTTAGCACCGAATGGACTGAAATTCAACGCACCTAGGTTCCCAAACTACTGCCACTATAAGTCTTTAGCCCGAATGGGCCTTTAGTTTAGTTATCACACAACCATGTCTTTATACTCTGGCAAGATATATTGGGTTCTATCAATAGGGAGTATACATCGAACTCCACGTTTAGCTTACGTGGTTACATGTTTGTTAACAGACTCTCCTACAAATACGCTATATTCTTCGCCTAGTCTCGGCCTCTCAAATTTTCAGGATATGTATATGACCCTAAAACTAGTTTTACAAGTCTTCACATTATTTTTGGATGTTCAGGCTATTCCTGGTATCTATGATTTCAGATAGGGTCGTTGCAAGTCATTTTAGTGGTACTTTCATATTATACTATCATGTTATCTTCTATGTTATATAATTTTTAAGGATATAGAATTGTGCACCCAGACTAGCATCGCAGCTAGATCTTTCCAGCGACATCCAACAAATTGTCAAGTGGTAAGTCCTCATCTTCCGAGACCTGAGCATTTCTTTTATTTCTACTATCTTGTTTTATTATAATCGTGGAGTTAGCTAGGACTTGTCCCTATAGCTCATTAGTAGTAGAGACTTTCAGAAAAAAGTACTAAAAATTTCTGCTTACGACTCAAACATTTATCTAGCTTTATCAGTATTTAGTCCATTTCGCATTTACTTGTGTAATATTTTATAAATTTAGTTAGCTTCCGTTCAGTTTTCAATCTAATTTAGATTATGTTAGTATGATGCTATGCCATATGTTAGCTTGGGGTACTTTGTGACTCTAGGCATCGTGTCATGTCCAGGGTGTAGATTTGGGTCGTGACATGGACGGGTTGCAAAAGTAGGCCAAGACAGAGTTGGAACACTGAAAGTTATACTATTGATGAAGCCATCGCATGTGCTGAATCTTTAACAAACTTTAGGCATGATAAAGGCAAAGGCAAAGGCAAGAAATGATGGGCAGCCATGCCAAAGCTGGAGGAGATCATGGAAAAGCAAGGAGCAACAGCCGCATCCCAAGAATCATGACATCCACAAGTTCGATGGAACAAAGCTTGGACGTCAAGGCTATGTTGAGAGGAAGGCGTAAGCCATGAAAGGATACATTTGCTACATATATAGAGGACCGCATGGCTTCAAGAATTTTCCCAATTTAAAGAGTCTCAACGCCATAGTGCATGAGCCGAAATAGTAGCCTCAAGGAGAGATTTCTGAGCATAGCACAATTGGGTATGATAGGACATGGAGCCATGAAGATAACCTATCTAGCTCGATAAAAATAATGTAAACAAGACGTACCTCACCACTAACAACAATCCTACTTATGCACTGGTGGACATAAGAGCAACTCACACCTTGTGATCGAGGCCATAGCAAGAGATTAGAGTTGAAGTTCGCTCCAACTAACTCGGTCAAGATCAGAACACCATAGATCAAAATGCTCGTGGTGTAGCCACGGTGTTAGTGTCAAATTCGGGCAATTGGGAAGGTACAACAAACTTTACATCCACAACATGGATCTTTGAGCCATTGTTCTATGGCAAGAGTTCTTTAGGACGATGTATCCATACCTCAATGTCTCGTGGTCATGGAGTAGGAAGGAGCCTGCATAGTTCCCATAGTAACAATACCACAAGGACATAGCCAAAAGCATCTATACTATAAGGGGGCTCAATAAGGGGGAGCCAACATTCGTGGCAACCATTGCGAGTTTGGAGGAAGACAAGCGTTCAAGAGATGCTAACGCCTTGCATAGAAAACTAATCAAAAAAGAACAAAGATGTTATATTCAAAGAGCTTCCAAGGCACTTGCCTCCTAGACGTGAAGTGGATCATAAGATTGAGTTGGAGCCTAGAGACAAACCACCCGCATATTCCACATACCGCATGGCTCCACCCGAGTTGGAGGAGCTAAGGAAGCAATTGAAGAAGTTGCTCGAAGCTGGTCATATCCACCTGTCTAAAGAAACCTATGAATACCAGTCTGTTTCAAAACAAAAGGATGGGTCATTACAATTATTAATAGATTTTATGACCCGAGCCGAGGCCTTAGATCGAGACATAAAACCTAGAACCACGAATGGCTCCAAGTCGACCTATGACATGAACATGATAACTATAGCACATACTTCAAGAAAACCGATAACCGAAACATGAATAAGTAGAAGTATGAATACATATCAACCATTCAGAGTCAACACTAACAAAGCTGAAATTCTACATATTGTCTAATAAGCCTCTAAACTATCTCTGATGAGCCGATGGGACAACACCACTAACTAGCTCTCTAAAGTATGAAACTGAAAATAACATAACTCAACCAACTGAAGGTCCTCGAAGGATGAGGACTTACCAATAAGAGAAACGGAATTAAGTTGGTGGGAATTGATTAACGACAAAACTGAAGCCCGATTGTTCAGACTCGTATCATGAAATGATAACATAGAGTATGAGATCGTTACTTGGATATACTGAGTATGTAAGGTAAGTAAAACATGCTAAGTAAGTATAAACTAAAACTATGCATATAAACATAAATCATAAGATCATGGGAGTAAGGACTGCATGCTAATATCTGAAATCATGTATAGTCATAAACCGAATTTCATATCTCGAATAGAATGACCCAAAGCGGAAAACAGAATCACATGGCTTGCCATATATAAAATCATAAGTAAAATCTATAAGCCGACTGAAGGTCAAACCTGCTGAAAGTATAATATCATAAGTCATAAACATGCATAACTGAAATCATGAGAAATAATGAGAGACTCGACTTAACCGACAACCACTATGTATGAGCGCATGATGATCCCACATCTTTCCTACGTGGAGGAGGGCCATCCTAAGCCTTGCCAAGGCGAAGAATAAGTAAGGTGTGATATCATGGTATGCCTTGGGCGGGAAACTTCTCTGAGAGATCCCAAAATATACTCTTATGTTGGCGCGTAGTTTAGGTCTTGGAACCCCTAGCCTACTCGTTAGACACTACCCCAAAATATGTATAATGCTCATATAACTATATTCTCAAAATATAGCTTGAATCTAAATATTGGGGGGTATTGACTCCCAAACATATATATCAATCCAATTTTGCTAGCTTGGCTAAATCATGAAACATACTTAACTTGTGTGGGCTTGCCCAAATCTTAAATCACGCGATACTTGAAAAAGACTTCATAAGGAAATTCATGAATTGCACATTGGTAATTTGTAAACATTCAATCATGCTAGATGTTTCATCATACTTGAATTCATAAATCATAAACTTAACTTTTCATGAAAGTTGCATAAAGGCATAATTCTTAAAATTTGAAATCATGAATTTATATCAAAATAGGTATAAAATCTGCCCATGGATCTTGCAACATACTTATGAAGAGAATTGTCCTATAAATAACTCATAGAGAATTTGATAAAATTGGGTTAAAATCCCATATGATCATGAACTTGATTTAGAACTTGAATTCATGGAATTGAGGAGAATGAGCATGAGAGGAAGGGAACTCTTATTCGTAGCCCTGCCAAACCTATTGGAGTGATGAGTTGGTAATTTACCAACTTATTAGGCTCTTAGACTTGAGTTTTTGTTTAGTTTTTAAGTCATTTAGTTGAATTTTATGCTCTTTTTTCTTGATTCTTTGTAGGTACTTCACTTGAGTAGAGAAAACATGAAATCGAGCAAAATGCATGAACTTTGAGGTGAAAATTGAGGAGTTGACTTTTAAGGAAAAAAGACAAAGGCAATAGAAGATTTGAACTCAAAAAAAGAGGTGCTAAAGACATGTCTTTAACTGAAAAACACGATTCGAAAGTGCGAAACGCAGGCGAAAAGCCAGAGCCACTTCTCCAAAAGGGCTGCCCACCAGCGACTGGTGAATTGCCATCGGTGAATCACTGGCTTAACACTGTCTGGGCCACTCAGCCAACTGTCAGTGCTTTCCCTGTCCTGGGCTTTTGCTTTCCTTGGCAAGTCACTCCGTGCTCCGCAGATTGGCACCGGCTAAACACCCGCCGTAAGTGAGGCTGTCCAATGTAGGGTAAAAGGTCCAAAATTGTCTCCAAAGCACCTAAAAGCCCCAAGGACATTTGGAAAAAGTTGTGCACAAGAAAGGACTGTGATATTTACATTATTCTCATTGTACACCACTTATTCAATCATCAATTATTCATCCTTCACATATCTTTTCACCATAGAATTGTAGAGTTAGAAAGTACTTTTCTTCTTTTTCAACCCTTTGGGGGAATTTTACCATTGTTATAAGATTCAGAAACACATTTGTGAAAACAAATATGGATGATAGTTGAGGGAAATCCTCCCTAGTACTTTTCTAAATATGCCCAGTGTAATTTGCCAACTAGGGGTGTGTTCATGGTGGGTTTGTAAAATTGAATAGTCTTGATAAATGTTCTTGGATTCTTATTTCAAGTTTAAATCACCATTCCTCCCAAGTTTTAATTATTAAAATTGATGGCTGCAAAATGAATTGTGCTTTAATTTTCTTGCTTTTGCTTGAGAGAGAAAGGTGAGAATAAGGTTAGAAGATAATGAGAGGATTTGAAGTGTTGTCATGAGGGATTGATCTAGAGATAGTTAAAACTCAATATTTTCACTCCATTAAAGGTCAAGGCTAGGAGATAGCTTAGCCCCCTTCCTTCCTCAAGCTTTTGTGTTTGGTAAATGAATTGACTCTGGGATTGAGAAAAACCCATGGCATAAACATTCTTGTGGTTGAAAAATAAGAGAATGCGAACTATTCACTTCTATCTATGTAAATTTTGAGTCTAGGGCATTGAAGAAAATCCCTATTTAGTTGTAACCATCTATAGCATCCTAGTCATCTCACTTGTGATTTCAACAATTGGAATCCCTCCACTTAGTTTTAAATTTAGAATTAGATGCTATTTTCCCTTTTTCCCCCCCAATTTACTTTTCAAATGTTGAACAATGATGCATTCTAGTTTGAGTTAGTTTATAACTTTAAGACTGTCGATCAATTCTCTATGGATTCGACCCCGAAACCCATCGGCATATTTATTTTGGATATAAATGACTGGGCTTATATTTTCTAAACGTATAAGTGTATTTTGAGCGTTATCAGCGGAGATGAATATATACTTGTCTTTGAAAGCCCAAGTAGTTTGGAGAAAGAATTGAAGGGTTTGGGTTGGATCTTCAATAAGTCCTAATCTTGCATGCTTGGGAGTTGAATGAATTAGAATAAATTAAAATCCCTTAAAACTCTCTCTTTTTCGTGAGCTCAAATGACATAGTTTAGGGCTTAGAGCTTAGGATTTCACTAAAACACGCTAATGAATTTGCAGGAAAATGATCCTGTCAGTTGTCATGACTCATACCAACATGGTACAAATCCTCCTTCAACTCGTGGTATCCTTCCAAACTGACCAAGTCCAAAACCTCCAATCCTCTGAATATTTTCATGAACTTACTACGACCCATATAAGCTATCACGAGTCGTACCAACACTCATACAACTAGCATCCGAAAATCCCAAGTACTTGTTACTACTCCCTACCATGAGTTGTACCCACATACTACAACTCATATTGGGGACTGTGGTCTTGGGAAAGAAATCTCTCGAACCGAACCACGGGTCTTCCTACGATCGTACCACCGACCTTACCACTAGTAGATTGAGTCGCATCAAGCAATTCTTCACTTTTTCTGCCGATCACATTTCAAATCTCGGTCTAGTCTTAGAACTTTGGGGTATTACAATATCTCCCCTGGAATCATTCGTCCTTGAATGGGTTAAACATAATAGAAGGCGTGGAAAGAAACTGTAATCCCACATACCGAACATTGGAAGTTCAAAATCATAGAGTGACTGATTTCTGACAAAGATACGTGATTGAATCAATTCATGATGCATACATGCATGATAAAACATGAAAGGAACTGAGAGACATGAGATGGACATAAAACTGAATAGAATATTAAAGAGGAAAATAGTGCCTCATGCTAGAACGGAGCTGGAAGATAAATGCGGGTATTTAGCCATTATATTTTCTTCGGCTTCCCACGTAGCTCCCTCAACAAGTTGATTCCTCCACAAACATTTCTACTGAAGCTACTTTTGTTCTTCAACTTCGAACCTCGACGATCAAGGATCTCAAATGGGTACCTCCTCAGGTAAGGCTATCTCACATCTATGCTCTCCACCGGAACAACCAAAGCCGGGTCACCAATGTACTTCTTCAATAGTGATACATGGAAACTGGATGCACTGACGCTAACTCCACTGGCGCTCCAACTCATAGGCCACCTTGCCAACACGTCTCACAATCATGTATGGGCCAACATATCGAGGACTAAGTTTCCCTTTACTTTAGAATCTCATCATTCCCCTCATGGGAGATACTTTTAAAAACACCCAATCATCAAACTTCAAACTCAAGTTCTTCCGCCTAACATCTCGCGTATGACTTTGACACTTCGGCCGCTGGAGCCTTTTTCTAATAAGATGAACTTTCTCCATGGCCTCATAACTGAATTCGGCCCTATCAATGTAGTTTCACCTACTAACCAACCAATAGGAGATCTACACCTCTGCCCATAAAGTTAGCCTCAAACGGAGCCATCTCAATGCTAGAATGGTAATCATATAAGCAAATCCCGATGATAGGTAAATGATCATCCTAACCGCCTTTAAAGTCAATCACACATGCTCTCAACATTACCTCAAGAGTCTGAATGGTCCACTCAGCCTGATCGTCTATCTGCGGGTGAAAACTATGCTAAGCTTGACCTAGGTACCAAGTCCCTTCGAATGATCTCCCAAACTACGAGGTGAACTGGAGTACCTCTATCTAAAATGATGGACAAGGATAGCTCTATGAAACCAAACCAACTCTCGAATGTATGATCTAGCATAGTCCTCAGCTGAATTGGTAGTTTTTACCGGTAAGAAATGAGCTGCTTTGGTCAACCTGTCTACCACCACCTATTCATATTGTCGACGAGTGCAAGGCAACCCTTTGGTGAAGTTCATATTGATCTCTTCCCACTTTCGAGTGGGGATACTGATGTTTTGTAGAACACCTCCTGTGTCTGCTCAATTTTCACCTGTTGACAACTGCAGACACTTAGCAACAAGCTTTGCTATATTCCTCTTTCATGCCATTCCACCAATAGACTTCCGCAGTCAACGTACATTTTGTGCACTGGATGTATAGAATATCGAGAATACATAATGACCCCCGATTTCGAAGCACACTATCTCCACCTTCTAATTTTGAATCGCTTTCTTTCACTTTCACTAAGATAGGATCTCATCTTGCCTAGCCTTGACTCCAATCACCAAGGAATATTCTAAACCATTTTGAACAATGACACCACCATCCGGTCGAATCCATAAGGTGAACCCCTAATCAAAAAGCCGATGCACATCCTACACTAACTCTTTCCTCCCATCCTCAACGTGGAACACAATCACAGAAAATCTACTCCGCCACCATATTGGCCTTGCGCGGATGATAAAGGACACTCATGGCATAGTCCTTAAGTAGCTCTAACCATTTCCTTTGTCAAAATTCAAGTCCTTTTTGGTGAACATATTATAGGCTCTTGTGGCCTATAAACACATCCATATGGACCCAATACAAGTAATGTCTCAAGTCTTCCAATGCAAACACCACCACTGCCAAACTCTAGGTCATGCGTCGGGTAATTTCTTCTCATGAGTCTTAAGCTTACCCAGAGGCATTACGCAATGACCTTACCATGCCGTATCAACACACAGCCAAGACCAACCTTAGGTACATCACAATGCACAACAAATCCATCTATGCCCTCTGGTAGGGTCAATACTAGGGCAGAAGTGAGTCGAGTCTTCAACTCGAAACTATTCTCACAGAATCCACCACCGAAATTTGACTTTCTTCGGTGCTTTAGTCAATGGGCTGCAATGGATGAAACCCCTCAACAAACCTGTATGGGAGTAAATGCAAAACCCAAGAAACTCCTGATATCCAAGGGACTAACTGGTCAGGGCCAATTCTTCACCGCTCTATCTTTTGAGAGTCACCGCACAATTCCTCACTTGACACCACATGACCCAAAAATGCTATTGAGTTCAACCAAAACTCACACTTGTTGAATTTGTAAACAACTAGCAATCCTTAAGGGTATGTAGCAATCCTCAAATGAGCGGGCATGCTCCTCCTGCTCCGAGAGTATATGAGAATGTCATCTATGAAGACAATCACGATATATCTAATATAGCTGAACACCTCTTATTTCATCAAATTCATAAAGCCACAGGAGTACCAGTCCAAAAGACATAACTACAAACTCATAGTGATCATGCCAAGTCCCGAAAGCTATCTTCGGAATGTCACTCTCCCTAACTATGAGCTGGTGATAACCTGACCAGGTCTATCTTTGAGAAGGACTTAGCACTTCGAAATTGGTCAAACAAGTTGACAATTTTGGGAAGGATACTGTTCCTGATTGTAACCTTGTTCAACTGCTTCATAGTTAATGCACATATGAAGAGACCCATCCTTCATTTGTACAAAGAGAATCGGTGCACCCCACAAAAAGGATTTGCTAGGTCCGATGAAGCTTTATCTAGAGACCTTCAACCGCTTCTTTCAATTCCTTTAAGCTTAGATGGAGCCATTATGTAAGGAGGAATAGATATAGGCTGCATATCGAGAAGGAGGTCAATACTAAAGTCACCCTATTCTGAGAGGGACTCGGTAGATCATCTAGAAAAGCTTTTGATTACCACATAACAAGGCACATACGAAGAGCCTGCCTCGAATGTAGCATCTTTTAACCCAAACTAGGTGGTACACGTAACCCTTGCAATCATATTTTTGGCCTTAAGGTAGGAAACAAAATGACCTACAGGCACAACTGAATTACCCTTCCATTCTAGGACCGGCTCTCCCGGAAATCAAAACTCTACCATACAGTTCTACAATTTACCGAGGCATAACATTCATGCAACTAATCCATACCAAAGATAACATTGAAATCAGTCATGTATAACTCTACTAAATCAGTTGAGGTGACTTTTTGCTGACGGATAAAGGCTCTCGCATACCTGTCGAGCTATAACCGAGTCACCGACTGGAGAGACCGAGAAGGGTTCTAATAGGGATTTCGGATTGACTCGAAACTAATAGCAACATAAGGAGTCGAAAACATAAAGTAGCCCCGACTCAACAATACATACAAATCAAGATGAAATACTCACAACATACCAGTGACCACATCTGGAGAGACTTTCTGCTCCTAACGAGATGAGAGGGCATAAAATTCTAATCTCGATGTCGACCACCACCTACACTAGTGGACGACCTCGCCGAGCCGATCAGGCCGGTGGAGCCGTTGAACTAGTGGCTAGGTTATACCTCAACTATGGGCCCCGTTCCGGATAAAGGGCAGTTTTCTAAGAAGATGTCCAAGCTTTCCATACCCAAAACATGCCACCTGACCCTGCTAGCTCTTTCCCGGGTGCTTCCTGCCACACTTGCTGTAAACTCGGCACGCTAGGCTCCCCGACTGCTTCCCCGTCTCTCGGGCTCGATGTCCTCCCCTCTCGATCACGCCTTATCTAGATCGTACACTCGCTGATGATGGCGCTGGGGCTGATGGTCTCTCGTGGGACTGCTAATGTTTGCCATTGAACATCTAATTGCAAACGCAAAGCTGCCTTCCTCCTCGCCCTCTTGTCCTCTCTCCCTTTCCTTCATCTAATCCGCCATTCCCGCTCGAACACATGTAACAAATCGAGAGAAGTCAAGGTCATCGTTCAAAGATTGTGATTTTACACTCCTTGACTAGTGAATCTCGATACTCCATACACAAGTTTGTTTATATGGTCTCTCTAATCCGCAACCATCTACTTTGATAGCCGGGTGAACTCCAAGGCGCACTCTGCATAGCCATGTCTTCTCGTCAGTTGACGGTGAACTCAGTTTCCTTTTCCTCCTCAACTCCCGAGGAAAGAATTTGTCTGAGAAGGCAGTCATGAACTCATCCTAGCTCACAAGAACTACGCCCACTTCTCTATCGTCCTTCCACTAATGGTACTAAATACAAGCAACCTCCTTCAACCGGTAAGAGGCTATCTCTGCGTCTTCTTCTCCCCAGTATCAGCTCCTATAATCTGGGTGATATTCTGTATTCCCTCAAGAAATTCATGTGGGTTCTCATCCACTCTTGACCTGAAGGAACACAGGTGGATTCATCCTAAGAAAGTCCCTAACTGAGCCACCGCTGCGTCCCCATTCCGAGGGATATGGGCTACCGCCTGCCGTTGACCTCGAGCAGTCAAAGCCTGCACCAATATCTGAAAAGCCACTCTAAACTCGGCATGAGAGACCTGCTGGGGCAGCGACCTGCTGGTGCTGGTGGGGCTTGCTGGTGTCCATCTCCATTGCCATATTCATGGTCATTTCCATTTCTATTTCTTCTACCATTTACTAGCATGAGGCATGATTCGCAAATGCGTATAGCAATGAGTTAGAAGATATAGGAGGTATCATCGCATGACATAGTCATGAAAGAAGGAAATTTCTAAATGTCTGTAGCCTCTCCCCCATAAGTGTAGCGCTTCACACCCATGGAAAAGATACTACCAATGCGGCTGCGCACCCTAGGATACTCTAAACCTTTTCTCTAATACCAAGTTTGTCACGACTAGAGTTGAGGCCTCGAATCGAGAAACAGAACCTAGAACCACGAATGGCTCCAAGTTGACCCATGGCATAAACATGATAACTATAGCACATACTTCAAGTGAAACATAACCTAAAATAGGAATAACCGGAAGTCTGAATACATATCAACCATAGAGTTAACACTAACAAAGCTGAAATTCTACATATTGTCCGATAAGACTCTAAACTATCCGATGAGCCGATGGACAACACCCTCCAACTAGCTCGCTTAAAGAATAAAACTAAAAATAACATAACTCAACTAACAAGGTCCTCAAAGAATGAGGACTCACCAACACAGAAACTGAACTAAGCTGGGTGGAACTGACTAACGATGGAACTGAGTCTGATCGCTTTGCACCTATATCATGAAATGATACAACATAGAGCATGTGGTCGTGGACTTGGAATATAATGGAGTATGTAAGGTAAGTAAACATACCGAGTAAGTATGAACTAAAATCATGTATATAAACATAAATCATAAGATCATGGGAGTAAGAACTGCATGCTGATATCTGAAATCACGTATATAGTCATAAACCGAATTTCATATTTGAATAGGAATGGCCCAAAGCGTAAAATAGAATCATGTGGCTTGCCAGGCCTGGAAATCATAAGTAAAATCTATAACTCGATCATTGGGTCAAACCTACTGAAAATATAATATCATAAGTCATAAACATGTATAACTGAAATCATGAGAATAATGGGACACTGCCTTAAACCGATAACCACCATGTGATGAGCGCATGATGATCCCACATCTTTCCCACATTGAGGAGGGCCATCCTAGGCATTTCTAGGGTGAAGGATAAGTAAGGTGTGATATTGAAGCAGCTCCTTTTGGCGTGGAAACGCTCTTTTGAGAGGTCCCGAGTATACCTACTTTGGCGCGTAGCTCTGAGACCGAGGAACCTTGAAACCCCAAACCTACTCAAAAGCAAACACTACTCCCGAAACATGCGATAATGCTCATATAACTATATTCTCAAACATAATTGAATCTAAATATTGGGAGTCTTGACTCCCAAACATATATATCAACTAATCTTACTAGCTTTAGCTAAATCATGAAACATGCTTAACTTGTGTGGGCTTGCCCAAATATTAAAATCATGCATACTTGAAATAGACTTCATAAGGAAATTCATGAATTCATACATGAGTAATTTATAGACATTCAATCATGCTAGATGTTTCATCATACTTGAATTCATAAATCATAAACTAACTTTCATGAAACCTTTCATAATTGGGCATAATTTTTTGAAACTTAAAATCATGAAATTATAATAAAAATAGATATAAAATCTGCCCATGGATCTTAAAATATACTTTGAAACATGAAGGGAATTGAACCATAGAAAGATCATAGAGAATTTCATAAAATTGCTAAAATTTTATAAGATCATAAACTTAATTTAGAACTTGAATTCATGGAATTGAGGAGAATTTTGAGCATGAGAGTGAAAGGGAACTCTCGTCCACATCCCTATATACTTGGGTGAGTTGAATCTATACTTGCCTTTGAAAGCCAAGAGATTTGGAGAAGCAATTGAAGGATTTAAGCTTAATCTTCAATGGGAAGTCCTAATCTTGCATGCATGAGAGTTGAATAACTTAGAATAGGTTAAAATCCCTTAAAACCCTCTTTTCAGAGCTTACAACGACATAGTTTAGGGCTTAGGAACTTAGAATTTATGAAAATACCTCACGAATTGTGAGGAAAATGATCCCGCTGCCTATCACGATTCGCACCATGAGTCATACAATCCTCCTATGACTCACAGTATCCTACCATATTGACCAAGTCCAAAACATCTAATCCTCTTAATATTTCCGCGAATCCTACTATGATCTGTAACAGGCTTTCACGAGTCGTACTAACACTCATACACCAGCATCTGAAAAATCCCAAGTACTTTGTTATGATCCATACCATAAGTCATACCTACACACTACGACTTGTAGTGGGGACTCATGGTCTGGAGAAATAAATCTTTGAATTGAACCGCAAGTCTTCCTACGACCCGTACCACCGGCCTACGACTCGCAGGCTGAGCCGTACCGGCTAAATTCTCCACTTTTCCCGCCGATCACATTTCAAATTACAGGGCCTTAGTCTTGAAACTTTTGGGGTATTACAATAGACTACCAAGCACTCAACAAAGTAACGATAAATAACTAATATCCTATCCCATTTATTGCTAACTTGTTCGATAGAATTGGACAAGCCAAGTACTTTACTAAGGTGGACACTCGAAAAGGTTACTACCAAGTGCGAATAGTAAAAGGGGATGAACCAAAGACGACGTGCGTGACAAGATATAGAGCCCATGAGTGGTTGATGATGCCCTTCGGCTAGATCAATGCAATCTGCTACATTTTGCACACTAACAACAAGAGTTTTCATCCCTACCTTGATCAGTTAGTGGTAGTCTACTAGATGATATTGTCATCTATAGCAACACCTTGGATGAGCATGTAGAGTACTTAGCGAAGGTTTTCCAGGTCTTATGAGAGAAGGATATTTACTTCAAATAGGAGAAGTGCGAGTTTTCTCAACCTGAAGTACATTTATTGGGACATGTTATTAGTTGAGGCCGGCCAGCCATGGATGAGGCCAAAGTGTGGGCTATCCAAGAGTGGGAGGCAATCATGAAGGTGATCGGAGCATAAATATTTCCTTGGACCTACTAACTACTATTGAAAGTTCATTAAAGGATATTCAGCCAAGACAACACCTCGACCAAATTTCTAAAGAAGAAAAAGCCATGGGTCTGGACGGAGCAGCTGTCACGACCCAAACATAGATTGGATATATACATGGGACAAGGAGCCCCGAGAAACTTCAAGTCGACCTATGGAATGAGCATAGCAATAAAGAGCATACAACAAGTGGAAAATTGATAAAAATAAAACATGACTAAGCGAAAGTCTACATACATCAAGCTAAAATAGAATCAACACCATAAGATGATTTTCTACATATTGTCCGAAAAGCCTCTAACATAATCGATGAGCTGATGGGAAAGCATCCCCAACTAGCTCGACAAAATCATAATGAAAATAACGTCACACGGATATATGCATGTCCTCGAAGGTTATGACTCACCAACAATGCTAAACAAGACAGAGAGATGATACCAGGACTAATGATATGGGTGAGAATGATCTCCTCAAACTTGTATCATGAAACGATACAACATAGAGTATATGACCAGTACTTGAAATGTACTAAGTTTGCAAGGTAAGTAAAACGGACAATTAAAATACATAAGAGTTCATAAGAGTAGGACATCATGAACATGAAGTAAATATCATAATGTAAACATAAGGCTCAAGGATTTCAAACCCTTTAATAATCCAATCATAATCATAGTTATAAGAGAAACTTTATAAAACATAACTTGAGACAAAGTAACATAAATATAACCATGCATAAATCATGAAGAACAATGGGAGAACTCGTCTTAACCGACATCATCATGATAGAGCTTACATGATGCCCCAATTATTCCAAGTGGCCGTGGACCGCCCTGCATGCCAGAAAGGGACGTTGAATTTTGGTGATATCATAGGGATACAATAATATATGTATATACCTATTGCCAAAGGGCACATAGTTCCGAGACCACGGCTTACCTGAACATCGGGCCTACTCGGTGCTAGACACTGCCTTCAAAACATGCACATGAGGCTCATATCATAATCGTGAATCGATTCATGAAGTTCATGGCGAAATAATCATAACATACTTGATCATACATGAAATACATGATTAGCCATGAGTAAGTGACCGTGTGTGAGTCGGCCAATGGTCATAAATTCATAAATCATGACGAACATGCATACTTGTAAAATTACATATACTTAATATTCATAAATCCATGAAGAACAATTTGAGAGAAATATAATCATAAATCATAAATCATAATTTAGGCTTAGGAAGATCAAGATCACACTGAATCATAACTTGACATTTCATGAAACTTACATAATTGGGATTCTGAAGATCACCCAGGCCGGGTGACAAATGGGAGTGTGTTGATTTTGGCCTCTTATCAGCTGAATGGGTGGCACATATTTGGCTTAAACAATGGAGAGATAGTAGGGCAACAGGGAGCAGCTCCTATAGGTCCGGAAGAGTTTCATGTAGCCTTTTCTCGGGTCTGGTTCTTCCTCGTGAAATGAGGGAATTGAAGGCGGACGCAGTTTTAAAATCAAGCAAGGTGATATGTTGGCTCAGAGTACACTCGATTTCACCCAATTCTTATCCAAGTATGCACAATTAGTGGCAGACTAGAGGGCTCTGGTGAGCCGATTTGTGCATGGAGGGCGGACTACCGGATATGACTGTAGGATCGCCATTCTGCATCAAGTCAGCAGATTTTCCCGCTTAGTGTTGCATGCACAACTGGTGGGAGTCAAGTGTATCAAAGGCGAGAGAGTACAAGAGGGCTAGGATAGACAATTATGATTTTCAACTTAGATCGGGGTGGACAACACAAGGTCTCATCACAAACCTTTTGCTCCAGCACCATCATCAACCAGTACACCATCTAGATCATGAGGGGATCAGAGTAGCTGGGTTTTAGATTTAAGGGGCCAGGGTAGCACGCAGAGCTTATTCTTCTGGGCCTTTGCAAGGTGCGACAAGAATCACTCAGGAAGGTGCCTAGTTGGCTCAGATGCTTTTTCGGGTGTGGCAAACTCATATAAAGACTCGTGATTGTCCTTCGACCAAATTAGGGAGCGAGCCTGTATGCCAGCCGCTAGTTCAGCCGCTCTAGCAACACGCTCCTCCCAACAGGCGCCGCAATTAGCCCGGGCCTGGCGGCTAGCGCCAGAAAAGGTTCTATGCCCTTGTGACCCTCAGGAGCAGGAGACTTCACCGGATATAGTTACTATGTTACAAGTGTTTCACCTGACGCTTATGCTTTGTTAGATCCAGGCTACCTTGTCTTTTGTGACACCTTATATTGCTAGTAGCTTTGGAGTCATTCCCAAAATTTTGTCGGAATTATTCTCAGTCTCTACTCCTGTTGGTGATTCAGTTGTAGCCAGGAGAGTGAATAAAAGTTGTCCGATCATAATATTGCATAAAGTCACCTCCGTAGACCTTGTAGAGTTATCCATGACTCGACTTCGATATTATCTCGCATGGACGTGTTGTATGCATGTTATGCTTCTATTAATTGAAGCACACGAGCAGTAGAGTTCATATTTTCAGGTAAACCAGTCTTGGAATGGAAGGGTAGTTCAATTGTGTCTGTAATGTCTCATTTACCTTAAGGCTAGAAAGATGATTTCTAAGTGGTTGTATGTACCATCTAGTTAGGTTAAGGATGCAACATCTCGAGACACCAACTATCCAGTCTGTTCCAAGAGGTATGTGAGTATCTTAAGGTCTTTTAGATGACTATCGGGAATCCCTCCTGAGCGGGAGATTGATTTTGGTATTGATCTTCTTCCCCAAATGAAACTTATATCTTTATTCCTCCTGCTGCATGCTCAAATGAGCTAAAAGAGTTGAAAGAATAGTTAAAGGACCTATTAGATAAGAGTTTCATTAAACCGAGTAAGTCCCCATGGGGTGCTCAATTCTCTTTGTCCGAAAGAACGATGGTCTCTCTATATGTGCATTGATTATCGGTAATTGAAAAGTCACCATTAAGAACATGTAGACCTTTACCCGTGATTAATGATTTATTCGACCGCCTGGTGCTAAGTGCTAAAGATAGATCTCCATCCGGGTATCACGCCGTAGTTTGGGAGGTGGCGATATCCCAAAAACATCCTTCAGGATGCGGTATGGTCATTATGAGTTTGTTGTTATGTATTTTGACCAACGAATGCTCATGCATTCCTGACTTGATGAATAGGTGTTCAAGCCATACTTGGATATGTTCGTGATTGTGTTTATTGATGACATCCCGATATACTCTTAGAGGAGGAGGAGCATGCTGTCATTTGAGAGTGGTGCTACAGACTCTCAAGGATCGCATCATATGCCAAATTCAACAAGTGCGAGTTTTGGTTGAATTTCGTAGCATTTTTGGGCCATGTGGTATCAAGTAAGGGCATAAGGGTGTATTCTCAAAAATGTATGGTTAAGAATTGGCCTAGACCGGTGAATCCTCAGATATTCGGAGATTCTTGGGTTTAGCAAGCTATTATCAGAGATTTCCAAGTTGAGGCTTTCATCTATTGCAGCACCTTGACCAAGTTGACCCGTAAGAAGGTGAAATTCCAATGGTCGGAGGCTTGTGAGAAGAGCTTCCAAGAGATTAAGACCCGACTTACTAAAGATCGGTGTTAACTCTACCTGAAGGGTACCGATGGGTCTGTGGTGTGTATTTTCGAGGATCAGACTTGGGTGTGTATTGAGTGCATCACCGGAAAGTTATAGCATATGCCTCCAGATAGCTAAAAGTTCATGAGAAGAATTACCCGACCCATGATCTTGAATTGACTATGTGGTATTCGCATTGAAGACGTGGCGACACTATTTTTATAGGGTCCATGTGATGTGTGTTTACGGGACCATAAGAGTTTGCAATATGTGTTCACGCAGAAGGGATCTCAATCTCCAACAAAGGAGGTGGTTGGAGCTACTCAAGGACTACGATATGAGTGTGCTTTACCATTCGGATAAGGCCAATGTAGTAGCACACGCACTTAGTAGACTCTCTATGGAGAGTGTGACTCATGTGGATGAGGGGAAGAGGGAGCTGGTGAGAGATGTGCATCGACTTGCAAGGTTGGGAGTTGGGTTGGTTCACTCGACCGATGGCGGTGTTGTTGTTCAGGAACAGATCAGAATTGTCATTAGTAATATGTAAAAGATAGACAAGATGAGGACCCAATTTTGTAAAGTTAAAGGAAATCGTTCAAAATCAGAAGGTAGAGGCCTTCTCCTCCAAAAGGGGAGATGGTGTGCTTGGTACCAGGTCGCTTATGTGTTCCGGATGTCGATGATTTGAGGAGCCGAATGCTACACGAGGCTCATGGATCCGTGTATTCTATCCATACGGTGCTACCAAGATGTACTGTGACTTATGGGAAGTCTTTTTGGTGGAATGGCATGAAGAAGGACATCGCAGTACTTCATAGGTAAAGTGCCCAAACTCTGGGTATCAAGTAAAGGTCGAGCACCAGAGACCTGAGGTGTGCTTCAGGATATCAACATTCCTACTTGGAAGAGGGTGAAATTAATATGCACTTCATCACAAAGCCACTCACTCGTTGATAATATGACTCCATTTGAGTTGTGGCAGCATGTGTTGACCAAGGCCGCTCATTTTCTACCGGTCAAAACCATGGATGCGGCGGAGGATTATGCCAAACTATAATGAAGGAGCTAGTTTGATTGCATGAGTGACCATTCATCATTTCAGACAGAGGGACCCAGTTCACCTCTCGCCTTTGGAGGTCATTTTAGAAAGGAATTTGTACCTTGGCTTGTTTCAAAGACAAAGATTTCACCCGCAAATGGATGGTCAAGGTGAGCGGACAATTCAAACTATCGAAGACATGTTGAGAGCTGCGTGATTTACTTCAAAGATAGTTGTGATGATCATTTTCCTCTTATAGAGTTTGCATACACAACAACTATCATTCCAAAGATTCGATGGCGCCGTTTGAGGCTCTCTACGGGAGGAGATGTAGACGTCTATTGGTTGGATTGAGGTTGGTGAAAGCGGCGATGATAGGACCAGACTGCTTCATGTTGCTATGGAGAAGGTTCAGTTGATAAGGGACAGGTTGAAACTGCTCGTAGTCGCCAAAAGTCCTACAATCGATGTGAGGAGAAGGAAATTAGAATTTGAAGTTGATGATTGGGTATTTGTAAGGGTATCTCCCATGAAGGGAGTGATGAGGTTCGAAAGAAGGGGAAACTTATCCTGGCTATGATGGCTTGTACAAGATAGTGAGACATGTTGGCAAGGTGGCTTATGAACTGGTGCCACCTAGAATTAGCTTCAGCATCCTATTTTCCATGTATCACTCTTAAAGAAGTGTTTGGGTGATCCAACTCTAGTTATCCCCGTGGACAGTGTTGGTGTGAAGGACAGCCTTATTATGAGGAGGTTCCGGTGGAAATACATGATCATCAAGTTCAAGCGGTAAGAACAAGGAAATAGCCTAAATGCCAAAGTTTTGTGGAGGAATTCAGGTTGAAGGAGCTACATGGGAAGCCGAAGCAGATATGATGGCTGATACCATATTTATTCTCTACCGACTCAGTTTCAGCTTGTGGTATTAGTTTGACCTAAAACTCTCTTTAGTTTTCATGATTAGTTCATGTGTACAAGTTTCTTTTATTTACGTGGGATGTATAAAAGGATTTATGAATTCATTTAGCTATGTAGTTTGATCAGAGATAGTCATTCCGCCAGTTTTTTGCTTAAATGATCAGCATTTGAATATGATGATTGCATTTCTCTGCTTTTCTATATGTTTTCCAACATTCGGGAATGAATGTTCCCAAGGGAGAGATATTTTTATACCTCAAAAGCCCAAAGATCGAATTCAGAGTTGAAATAGAGAAAATCCTCAAAACTAGCATCAAGTATTAGAACAGGCCGTGAGGTGACCTGTGAGGAGAGCAGCCTACGAGTCGTGATGTGACTCGGGGGGAGGCCTAGGTGATGCGCTTGAATTTGGTGTTGAATCCCCACGGACATGACCACGAGCCGTGGTCCCACCTCACGACTCGTTTGGTCAATGTGGGGGTGTGGTGGCTGAGAAAAAGAAGAAAGAGACAGTGTACTCTAACGGGAGGCACCCACGAGTCGTGGTCAGTCACCACTTGATTGGTGGTGTGAATCATGGCCAACTTGATGAAAATTATTTGAGGTTGAGGCAAAGCAGATGAGACAGGTGGTGACCACAAGCGTGGTCACCGGTAATCGGGATCATTAAGTCACCCGTGACTTCCAGCCTAGGAGACCTGGAAAAGGCAGGCCTGATGGGACAACTCCACGAGTCGTGGCCCATGATGATGAGTTGCTGGGTCCCCATTGGGACCACCGCGCTATATTTTCCGCGAATTTAGTAAGGATTTTTCATAATTCCTAAGATCCTACAAGGCCCAAACTACGTCGTTTTTGAGTTATGAATAAATACTTTTAAAGGGGTTAAGTTCATTTTAGGCCATTTTCATATTCATGCATGCAAGAGTGATAGTCTAGAGAGGTGATCAAGGCAACCCTTCAAGGTTTTCTTCAATTTCTTCTTGGGCATTTAAGGGAGTGTAAGAATCAAACATTACATGTGTATATTATTGAGGTGTTTTCAAGGACATCCATGCCCAATCTCTTCTAATTCATGAAGTGCTGTTCAAAAATCTTATGGGGTTTTATCTTAAATCTTGGTGGAATCCAAATGATCTATCCATTGGCTATCACTTTTTACGTGTTACATCATATCATAGGAACCATGACCAGATTTTTACAACTAATTCGATTATGAATTTTATTGATTTTAATTTCTAATAAATTATCTCAATTATGCTTATTCATTATGAACTAAGTTCATGATCTTTACCCCTATTACTGATATTCATAAATCCATCATGATTTACGAGTCATAATATGGATTTATTCAAATGTCCATTATGAATTTGGTGATTTACAAAGCCTAATACATGATTACAAGTATACATGAATTCATGATTTACTAATTATGCTTTTTGGTCAATTTCATCACCCTTACCCTCATGGCTAGTTCACGGTTTAAGGGGCACGTTTATGATTATCATGATTTAACTAGTCCATGAATATCATGCATATTGTAAATATGAGCACTATATATGTTTTGGAAGTAGTATTTAACATCGAAAGATGTTTATTTCCCAAATGCCCAAATTTCGTAACTACGTGCCATCGTAGGACATGATGGGACCTCCTTTGTGATCGCCCCTTTGCCCAAATGGGTCCTTTCATGTGCGATATCACGCTTCATGGTTCTACCCTTGGCAAGGTAATGAACATCCTCCTGACTAGGGACTTACAGGTCGGGCCCATGTGTGCTCATATAGGTATGTCGGTTATAAGAATTTCCATTGTTTCACATATTTTATGCACTATTATGTTTATGTTAATTTGACTCAAGTGATGATTTATAAAGTTTCTCTTATGACTATGGTGTTGAATGGATTGCGAATGATTTTTAAACCTTGAGCCTTATGTTATCATATGATATTCATGTTATGAGCATCTTGTCCCACTCCTTATGATCTCTCTTATGAGTTTTTATCTATTTCTAAATGTCCATTTTACTTAGCTTGCATATTCGCACATTCCACGCATCACCCATGTACTCTTATGCTGTATTATTTGTTACACCCCATAAAAATTCTCAACACGGATGGCCTATTCGGCATGTTGGTGCCGGGCGGTTGGCTGAATGCCAGCATGCTAGGAAAGGCCCGGGGAAAGACCGATAAGAAATCCATCGAATCATCGCGGTAAGGAGCCGGGCGTAGCTCGCTGTGATGGCAACGCGCCGCGGAGGGAGAGCCTCCACTGTTGGCTCCAGGACACGTTGGGCCTGTCCAGGCTCAAGCATAGCCTCCAACTTCGGTTTGTTTTTCATTAACTTTATAAAATTTCCAAAAGTCATGCGAGAGAGAATAGAGGAAGACGTGAGATATTGATAATTTCTCGATTACGCGTCAAACGCGGTCCAAACTCAAATCAACTCAGATAACAGGTATTTAGCAGCGAGAGCATTCTACGGATTTAGTTTTTCACACCACCGGCAAATCGGCGCGATATCGAGCTAAGGTAAGTGGAATTGCTCCAAATTAGTGTCAATGTACTCCTAGCCCTAAAGTGAGTACTTCTCCCTTCCGACTTTCAGAAATATCGCTGACCGTTTTCCAATAAGCCAAAGTTTGGGCTGTATATTTATCAAAAGTGATGTTTTCTTCCAGAATCTGGTATTTAGTTTTAATTGATGTATATGAATGCAGTTGGGAGAAATAGCTGGAGTATCGACTAAGTTTCTGCTATTTGAAAATCCGGCTAAGATATTATGTAAAGCTAGTTTCTTCGGTAAGTTAGTAACTTTAGCCTAGTATAATACAGTAAACTACGTAATAGAATTTCCGAAGTCGAATATTGAGTTTTGTGCGACCCAAGAAACCTGCCTACGTTGTTATATCATATTCAGTCCGAAAGCTAAAAACTAGTGCCAAATGGCGAGATATCATTTTTGACTCGCATAGCCCAATATGCGTTTAGCAAGTATGTTTTATAATAATATGACATATATTCAGAATAAAAGCTAGTAAAGTAAATCAGACGTATTGTGATAATATCCTGTTATAGTACAAAAGTACATAGTATCTCGGCTACGTATAACATACGCTAGATAATATCTCGCTACAGTATAGTCAAGGCGCCGATAAGATCCTGCATCTGTGAGTAGCAAGATGAGAATCAATAGTAACACAAAGAGTTCGAATAAGAAATCAGAATACAGATAGTATTTTTCGCCAAACATTGCTATATGTGATTATTGATTGTTGAGACTTGATTGTGTCGTGAGGGCACCTTCTGAGCGTCCTCGCCGCCCCGGGCTGCAACTCCGTGGTCGCCCACTCGAAAGCGGTGGGTATACGTCACTCCAAGGAGGGCATGCCGCCCGCAGTAGGACGAAGATGGGATGAAGCTTCATATCCGGCTGATCAAAGATAGCAAGATAGCTTACCCCGTTGTGCGCTTGCACCCGTGGAATAGATTTCTGTGATACGTATACAAGCATAAAGCATGGTATACAAAGACAGAGTCCTCCGGGCTCGACACAGTTATTTATATCAGAGGCCATATTCGAGATGGAGACCTAGGGGCCGGTAGAGGTGCTTGTAATTAGTAGATGAGTGGAGTGACTATTTTTTGGATGGTTTTCACCCGGTAGGGGTATAGATTGTTTGATTGGTTGGCACCTCTGACTTATGGGGATGGTATTGGTTCTTGCTTGTTATATATGTACTTATATGTTATATATTAGCTAATAGACAACAGATCGCCACATCGACAGTATGCTCCGCCTTATTTACAAGACAAAAGGTCTCGATTCGCATTATAGCAGCTCTACAGATCCAATATTTTCCTACTTTTCAAAGCTTCTTAGTTATGTTGTTTATACTCAGATGTGTTCAGTTTCTTTGCATACTCGGTACCAGTGGCATTGACGCCCGTTTGGGGCACTGCATATTTGCCTGCGGTGTACTAATAGACGAGGAGGCGATCCTCGTGATTCCGTACTACCATAGAGTCATCAGCCCTCGCCATCTAGAGCTTGATATTCGTGAGGTGTAGTTCATTTCTTTTGTTGTACAGTACGGTAGGTCAGTCCCGTCCTGACCATTTTATCAGTATTCATAGAGGCTTGCAGATTGTATATATATATATCTCTACGGTTAGTTGTGCCGGCCGGGTGGGGCCGCATATGTTTAGTCGCTTAGTGTCAAGTGGAGTGTGTTGGCCGTGTGGGGCCATATTCTGATAGTAGTGGTGAACTTGCCGGTCACGTAGATGTACAATATCCATTCTGTTGAGTTACGGTACTGATAGCATGGTGGCCTTGCCGCATAGATTTTCCCCATAAGAATAGTGATTCCGGTTAGCCGATGATGCAATGTGGCTATAGGCCCACAAACCCGAGGTCAAGATTTCATACCGTTATATAGCCCGCCGATTCCAGGAATCTGAGAGGAGCCAGCCAGGCACCAAATGTGCTTAGGCTCGCCAGTTTAGCAGTCCAGTCCTAATAGGCACCAAAAAGTTACCATACCCCTGCTATGTATGGACACATTTCATGATACAGACCCACTCGTGCTCGCCCTGTCCATAGACAGTCTTCAGAGTTAGCACCTTCATACAGAGTCCTCTTCTCCTGAGGACTAGACTTATTCAGATTTTTATGTACTTGGTGCTTCCGCTATTTGAGTTAGTTGGGGTCTTGTCCCATCAGCTCATCATGCTTAGAGGCTTTTCGTATATATGGATGTATTCAACTTCAGATTGTGTATTTTGATGTTATGTTTAATCTAGACTTCCGCTATGATTATCTTGCTGGATTCTTCCATTTGTTTGATCGAGTTAGATGTATGCTTATGCCATGGGTTAACTCAGCGTCTCTCGGGGCTCCTTGTCCCTTGTTGCGATCCGGAGCTTCCGCTCGGGTCGTGACATGCCCTACCATCCTTCCACTCGTTCAACCAAATGGGAAACCCCTTTCAACTGATAAGAGGCTAGATCTGCGCACTCCTCCTCGTCACCCCCATGATCCGGGTGATCTTCAGAATCTCATCACAAACTCATGATCCTCGCTCACCTTCATCCAAGAAACTCCTGAGGGTTCATCCTAAGAAAGTCCCCGACTCGCTGACGCCGCATTCCCTTTCTGGGGCACATGGGCTACTGTCTGCTGGTTGACCTGGGCAGTCAATGCCTGTGCCAACATCTGAATGGCTACCCTAAACTCGCACTGACAACCTCGTCGCACATGATCCTCGTGGTGCTGGTGGGGCTCGTTGGTGCCCATCCCTGATTGCCATTATCATGTCCATTTCCATCTCCATTTCTTCTTCCGTTAACTTGGCGAGGAGGCATGATTCTGCAAATGCGTGTAGCATGAGTTAGAAGGATAAAGAGACATTACATCGCATGACATAGATCATGAAAGAAGGGACATTTCTTAAAATGGTTCAGCCTCTTTATCATAAGTGTGGCACGCTTCACACTCCATGAAAAAGACTCTACTTAATGCGGCTTTCAGATACCCTAGGACACAATTTCCATAACCTAACGTTTCCGATACTCAAGTTTGTCACGCACCGAACATATGCACTAAGTTAGGGACACGGGGATGAGAAACCCAAGAGACTTCAAGTCGACCCATGGCATTAACATACTTCTAAGAGCATACAACAAGCGGAAACCATAAAATAAAACATGCCTAAGTGGAAGTCTGCATATATATAAAGCTAAAACAAAATCAACATCGACAAGCCGATTTTCTACATTGTCTCGAAAAGCCTCTAACATAATCGATGAGTTGGATGGGATAGCATCCCCAACTAGCTCGACAAAATCTGTAATGGAAATAATGTAACAATGGATATCTGCATGTCCTTGAAGATTGAGGACTCACCAACATTGACTAAACAAGCCTGAGAGGAAACAGACTAATGATGTGGCCGAGATTGATCTCTTGGACTCCGTATCATGAAATGATACAACATAGAGTATGCAACAAGATTTTTGAAATGTATTGAGTATGCAAGGTAAGTAAAACGACAGTTAAAATACATAAGAGTTCGTAAGAGTAGGACAACAGAACATGAAGTAAATATCATAATGTAAACATAAGGCTCAAGGATTTCAAACCCTTTTATAATCCAATCGTAATCATAGTTATAAGAGAAATTTATTAAACTTTACTTGAGCCAAAGTAACATAAACATAACCATGCATAAATCATGAGGAACAATGGGGAGAACTCTTCTTAACCGACACCATCATGATAAAGCTTATATGATGTCCCACTATTTAACCCAAGTGGTCAGGACGGTCCTGTGCTTAAGCAAGCAAGGGATTGTGCGGCATTATGGTGATATCACAGTGGATCCAATAATATATGTATATACCTACGATGGCACGTAGTTCTCGAGACCATGGGGCTTACCTGAATGTGGGTCTACTTATTGCTAGACACTCTTAAAACATGCACATGAGACTCATATCGTAATCGTGAATCATTCATGAATTTCATGGCCAAATAATCATAACATACTTAATCATACTTAAAATACATGATTAGCCATGAGTAAGGGCCCGTGAGTTGGCCAATGGTCATAAATTCATAAATCATGAAGAGCATGCATACTTGTGAAACTACATATACTTGATATTCATAAATCCATGAAGAGTACTTGAGAGAAATCATATCATAAATCATAAATTATAATTTTTAAATTAAATTTAAATCAATAATATTTGCTTTGGTTTTTTTCATAAGTTTTCATAATTGGGCATAATTTAATCAAAATTTTAAACTATGAATAAACAATCAAAATAGAAAATGCTAATATCTGCCCATAGATCTTAAAACACGATGTGATGCATGAAGGGAATTGATCATAGAGAATTTCACAAAATTTGGAATAAACCCCATAAGATCATGAATTTGAATCTAGAATTTGAATCCATAGAATTGAGAATAGTTTTGAGAATGAGAGTGAAAGAACTCATTCATTTCACATACCTGGGTAAATCTTATTTACACTCTCTCTTGAAATTCCAAAGGAATTGGAGAAATTGGGGAATTCCTCAAGATTGATCTCCAAGGAAGAATCTAAACTTGCATGCATGGAATGGTAAGACGTAGGATATATTTAACACTTTAAAACCCTTCTTACTGAGCTTAAAAAGGCGTCGTTTAGACTAAGAGCTTAAGAATTATGAAAATACCCATAATGAAAAAATCTGGAAATTTTGCACTATTAGCTTATCAATGGACGATACCACGAGTCTTCCTTGATACCAAAACTCATGGTATCCACCCATTACTGCCTCTGATGAAACATGCATCTGGACTTCCAATGAGTCTCACCACGACTCATACCTTCATCCAACGAGTCATGGGTTCCATCTGTTACCTCGATTGGGAGAATTTCCTGCTCCTTCCCATAAGCACTTACCACGACTCACATTCTACAACGAGTTGTACTATGACTAGACCATCCAATCCTAGTACCTGGTGAAAACCAACAACCCAACCTACGACTCGTTACATCGTCCTTATCACGACCCGAGTCTATATCCAACGAGACAATACTTGGTGCCACAAGTGACCCCAAGCTGAACCCACAGTCTATCATTACACTAGTAAGCTGAATAAGCATAAGCGAAAGCTTTAAATAAGTAAAATCATTACAGAAAACTACTGATTTGGCAAAAGTCAACACATTTGAAAAAACCATACAAAAGCCAATTATGTCTATGTCTCGAAAGCCATCTATCAATGATGAGTTGTCAGACAAGCCCCTCACTAACTCTAAAATCTCGACTATAAAGAACTAACTGAAAGTAATCATCCTCGAAAATAAGGACTCACCAAACACTGCTGCTGATATCGTCAGCGATCAACTCCGACGATGCTGTGACCGGTAACCTACGTATCATGATATGATACAACATAGAAGGTATACGTCAATAGTTTGAATGTACTGAGTAAGTGAGATATATTACATGAAAGAACATGTAATTGAACTGAACATGAAATGACCAACTGAAATACTGAAAACCATACAACTGAAATATAATCGATATGGTCAATGATGACCCCGTCATGTTCATAGACATGTCCCGAATTTGAGATATCGAACTGAACCGAACCGAACCGAATCGAACCGAGACCGGCATCGACTAGTGGGAGAGTCTATAACCGACATATAACTACGTGAGCTAAATGTGAGTTTGAGATGTATACGCCCCATCGATAGAACCCAATATACCTCGCTGTGGGTGTAAAGGCATGAACCGGTGATCGCAAAATCCGGGCCCCGATGGGCCAATAACCCATGGTGGCAACGCAGCCTGGGAACCCGGTGCGCCGAAACCCCGGTCCACTTGGTGCCAAGTACTCCCACCGGATAATCCCAACTGACTACTAAGTTGTTAGCTCAAAATCGGGTCCTGAAGACTAAGTCGAGATACTTATCCGGGAAGTACCCCTGAGAATCTTATCAAATCGAATATCAGAATTTGTGTTCTAAGACGGTTCGTAGCCGTTATCTAGAAGCGCGTAACCATCCTGTGAGAACTAACTGATAACTGATAACTGGGAGGCATTATTGACACATCAAGAACTGACTATAGTCAAACCGACTCTCGACATTACTGAAACATTGGATATATTGAAGATATTAATACCATGATCGAAACTCGAGCCAGTATGAAATTAATTTGAGCATTTAATTGATAATAACATGGAGTTTCCAACACTGATAGAGTCAAGCAACATTATGTCTATACAATCATGCAGGACCCTAGTTACTACACTTATAGAACTGTACAAAGCCACTTTTCGCAGTGTTCTATATCAACATGATTACTAGATAGTGAAAATATAGTAACAAACAGTATGAATAGTATTTCATGATTTAATCACGAACATGACTCATAAATTTCTAATTCAAAAGTCATAGCTTAGAACTGATACATACTTAGATGGATTTTTGAGGCATATGTAATAAAAATTCACTTGCTGTTCCCACATACCGTGTAGAAATCCCAAAGAAAACTCTGAGAAAATCTGAAAAGAAAAGTCGAAACCTTGCGCTGCTCTGTGCTTCCCGACTGAATCTTTACGTTTTTGACTTTAAGAGTATGAGAGGCATGAAGAGGGAACCTCGTTCAATCCCTTTAATTCTCTCTAAAATGTGCTCAAAATGATAGGATTTAGAGATAAAAAGCTGGAAAGCTACTAAATAACCCTGGGAGAAAATCTAAAAAACTGCCTTGTCAAGGACCAACGGGTCACACAATGAGTCGTTGGTTGATACCACGGCTGCTGGGACTAATCATCGCCCGGGATTGAATCTAGTTTACTTGAAAAATCAGAATGAGGAGACCATGATCATTGGATGAATCAGGTCATTGGTACCTCCTGTAAATATTGGCAAGGATTCGAGCAAAACACTGGACCCCCTCTAACGGACAACACCGCGACTCATTGGTATAACTCCATGAGTCGTTGGTAACCGCTGTCGTCACCACTTCCTTGTCCGAGGATTTCTGAATTTACAATAGATGGAAACCACAACTCATTAGAGGTGACAACGAGTTTGGGTTCCACTCATGGCTTCTAAGGGAAATTCCAACCCTTACTGGAATTCAACCAACGAGTACCAACAATGAGCCGTCATAGCGCCGATGGTCTATCGATGACTCATTTTCCGGGAAGTGTTAGTGCGTGTTCTTCGAGCCGAATACCACAAATGACAGGTCGACGTTACTCACCACGGGTCATTCCATGCCTCGTTGGTTCTCGAAGACAACTGGCAGGGCTGACCATGACCCAGACAACGGGTCATTAATTTTGACACGACTCATTGTATCACGTTTCGATACAAAAATTTTCTCGGTTTAATCTTCTGAGTTCCAAGTTTGGTCTAGAAAGTTTCGTGGTGTTACAATATCTCCCTTAGGTCATTCATCCTCGAATGAAGGAAACTACTGGAAAATTGGAAAAAGAGCGCTGGAATTCCCAGACCGAGACTATAAACTCATTTCTAAAGGAGTGACTCGACTCCGAATTGATTTGACCATTACTAATCGAGTTAACACAACTAGAGTACACATTAAAAACCTGAATAGAGCTGATGATTACCGAACTAAATAAAGTATTAAGGAGGAATTTAATACCTGATACTAGAACTAAATTGGAAGGGAATAAATGAGGGCATTTGGCCATAATGTCTCGCTATGCTCCCATATGGCCCCCTCTACTAGCTGGTTCTTCCACAGTATTTCACTAAAGCGATTTCCTTGTTTCTCAACTCGTTCTAACTTAATGGTCTAGGATTTGAACCGGAACCTCTTCATAAGAGAGACTATCCCTTCACCTCCCACACTGTCTAATAGTACAACTTAGGTTTCAATCACCATGCACTCTTCACAAAGGATACATGGAAGATGGGGTGCACAACATGCTAATTCCGAGGGTAATTCTAACTCATAGCCACATCACAATTCGCCTCGAATCTCCGTAGGGTCCTATATACCTTGGACTGAGTTTTCTTTTCAAATCATCACCCCCCTTCATAGGTGAAATTTTCAAGTAAACCCAATCATCTACAACAAATTCTAACTCTCTTCTCCCCACATCAAAGATAACAATTATGTTGGCTTTGAGCTGCTTTCAACCGTTCCCTAATAAGTTGCACTTTCTACATAGTTTCAGCTGGACCGAGTCTGTTTCCTATTAATGTAGCTTCACAAACTTTAAACAACCCTATAGGAGATCTCAACTCCTACCATATAATTCCTCAAATGGGGCCATCTAAATACTGGAGGAAGCTGTTGTTGTACGCAAACTCGGGATGAGAGTTAGGTGATCATCCCAACACCCAAAGCTTCCATCACACAAGCTCTTATTATATTTTCTAAGGTTCGAATAGTCTGCTCAGCTTTTCCATTGGTTTGGAGGGGTGAAAAGCTATGTTGAGCTTCTGACTTGAGTACGAGTTCTTTCTGAAATGACTTGAAATGCAAGGTGAACTGGGTACCTCTATCTGAAATAATGACAAGGAACCCCATCTAGTCTTAATAACTCCCGATGTACAAATTCTAGCATAATCCTCTGTTGAGTCTATAGTTTTAACTGGGAGGAAATGTGCTGACTTGGTCATCCGATCTACTATCACCCAAATTGAGTCATGATGCCGGTGAGTACAAGGTAGACCTGTAATAAAGTCCATATTCATGTGGGTATGTTGATATCCCGAGTCATACCCCTGCTGTCTCTAATGTTCCACCTTATTCTACCAGAAATTCACGGCACTTAGCCACAAAATTGGCAGTTTGTCTTTTTCATGCTGCTCCACCAGTAGATATCCCGTAGGTCACGGTACATCTTAGTGGGCACTTGGGTGGATAGAATATCTGGAGCTATGGGCTTTTTCCAAGATTCACTGCCTCAAGTCACCTAATGCCTAGTACACACATAGTTTGCCCCGGTAATGAAGCACACCATCTCCCTTTGGAGAAAGCCTCTACTTCTTTTGTAGAACCACTTCTATCAGCTTAAGCAGTATGGGATCTTCATCCTGATTTGACTTAACCCCAACAACTAACAAGGAATCTCGACCCACTCGTAGTACTACCCGCCCTCATTTGAATCAATCAATTAGCACTCCCAATCGAGCTAACCTTTGAATATCCTTTGCCAGTTCCTTTCTGCCCTTTTCAACATGAGCAACGCTCCCATGGACATCCAGTTTAGGGCATTAGCCACCACATTGGCTCATCCAGTGGTATAGCACACTCATGTCATAATCCTTCGCAAGAACTCCAACCACCTTCCCTAACGAGGCTTAAATCATTCTGTTGAACACGTACTCGAAGGCTCTTGATCAGTGAAAACATCAACATGAACCCCATAAAGGCACGCCTCCATATTTTAAGAGCAAACACCACTACCGCCAATTCAAGATCATGAGTCAGATAGTTCTTCTCATGAACTTTGAGCTTTTTGGAGGCATAAACTATCACCTTACCCCTCTGCATCAGAACACAACCGAGGCCAACTCTGGAAGCATCAAAGTAGACAACAAATCCATCTGTTCCTTTCGGTGTTTAGTCGAGAGATGCAATAGAGGAAAATCATTCTACAAATCGTCAGTAATAACCCGGTAAGCCCAAGAATTTCTTATATTCCGTTGGGGAAGTAGGTCTGGACAGTTTTTCACTGCTGTTATCTTTTGAGAATCTACCTGAATAGCCTCACCGGAGACCACGTGACCAAGGAAAGTCAGCGACTTCAACCGTAATTCACCCAGAATTTGTTCGAAATACCGTAATAAAAGCTAGTAAATAAAAGAAATCAAAATAGTGGGTTCCTTCGTTTCTATGGTTACTTCTTAAACAGTAAGGTCTTCTCTATACACCAGAGCCACATTTATCGAATTTAGCTAATAACCGACAAGCCTCTATGTTTGTAACACTATCCTCAAATGGTTAGCATATTCTTCCTCATTTCTAGAGTATACCATAATGTCATCAATGAATACAATGACGAACATGTCTAGATACTGCTTGAAAACCCTATTCATTAGGTCCATTAAAGTTGTAGGGACATTAGTTAGTCCAAAGGATATAACCACGAATTCATAGTGACTATACCGAGTTCGGGTTATTATTTTTGATATGTCACATTCTCTCTAACTCTAAGTTGATGATACCCCGACCTGACATCTACCTTGAAAACAATTGGCTCCCTGAAGCTGATCAACAAGTCGTCAATCCTAGGTAGGAGATATTCTGTTCTTTAACTGTAACCTTGTTCAGTTGCCGGTAGTCGATACACATTCTAAGAGTACCATCTTTCTTCCCTACGAACAACACTAGAGCAATCTCTACGGAAAGATGCTGGGGCCTGATGAAACCCTTTATCAAGAAGGTCCTTTAGTTGTTCCTTCAACTCCTTAAGCTCTGCTTGGAGACATTCTATAGAAGGAATAGGAAATGGGGTTGAGTGTCCGAAAGAAGGTCTATGTCGATATCTATTTCTAGCTTGGGAGGGACTCCGAGAAGATCTTCGAGAAACACATCAAGGAATTCATCGGAAAATTGAATTGACTAAATAGTTAGGGTCTCGAAGCTGGAATATTTGGACCCAAACTAGGTGATAGATGCAATTCCCTTAGCAATGAGATTCCTTGCTTCTAAGGTAGGAAATAAACCAACCCTTAGGCGCGAACTACTACCTATCCATTTTTAAACTGCTCATTTGGAAAACTAAAATCCGATGACTCTAATTTCAAGAAATTTGACTAAGGCATAACCGAGTGTAACCAATCCATGCCAAGAATGAGATTAAAATCTACCCATGTTCAATTCTACTAGATAAGTTGAATGACTTTACCAATATTGAGACCGGGCGCTTATACACCCGGTTGGCTCTAACCGATCAACTAGGTTAGAGACCGAGAATGGTTTCGAGACTGGACTGATTTAAACTGAACAACTACATAGTGTGGCTCCCGGATCTAGTAGGGCATACACATCTAGATGGAAGAGACGCAACATACCAAGTGACCACGTCAGGTGAGCTCTCCCGATATTGACGAGAGGACAAAGCATAAAAAGCGGTTTGGCGCCGACCGCCATCCGTGACCAGTTTTACTGAGGGCCGGGATAGCCCGTTGGGGCCGCTAAAATGGTAAATTGTGATCTCCCCATCCTGATAATGGACATTCCTTTAGCTCCGGTGACCTAGATGTCCACATCCAAAGAAACCCTTGCCCAGAAGGAATTCACCGATGTTTAAGTACTTAGAAAAGCTGGCTAGTGATTGCTAGCGCCGTGACTCGGGACTCGAGAGCGTATGCTTCAATTCTTCCGATCCTTGCGGATCGAAAGAAGGGACGCTGCTGAGGGTGATGGAGTCCCTGCTGTTGTTGCTATGGTGGCTACATTACCACCGACCTCGTGCCAAGTAATTTGATTGCCCCGCTTCTAGCCCGCTTGTTCTCCCGTGCCATATCCTTCAACTTTTTCGCCTCAATCGTTGGGCATGAACGATTGCTGGAGAGGTCAATGTCCTTTATGAGTATCACAGTTCTCAGACTTAAGTACTAGGTTTGATACTCCATCGACGAATTTAAGCATGCAATCCCTTGGCTCAACTACCATGTCAGGAGCATACTCGACAACCGAGTAAATTCCAATGCATATTCCTCCACAATCCTATTACCCTACTTTAAGTTCATGAATTTTGCGACCTTACCCTCCTCAACTCCCAGAAAAGAATCTGTCTAGAAATATCATGGTGAACTCTTCCCACATTAATACTCCCGTTTGCCGGTCTCCCTTCCTTCCACTCGATCGGGTGAGCCAAATCGAGCCACCCTTTTCAATCGGTAGGCCGATTAGCACTCTCCGCAACTAACACCCATAATACAAGTGATCTTCCTCATCTACAAACTTCTGTAGGTCCTATCCCACCTTGGATCCATGAAAAGTCGAGGATTCATTCCTGGGTGAAATCCCAAAACATAGCTACTGCTAGGACCCTTAGTGTTAATCAAGACCACCTACCGTTCACTTGGTTAGTCACTGCTCGAGCGCAGTACTGATTGCCGCTCTCGACTCCCGCCGAGGATACTTGATCGTCTTGAGGGGTTGCCGGAGCCGGTGGGTAGGTCGATTGGCACAAGCCAACCCTCCTTCGTGCCTGGAGAAGAAGCCACCAAACAAAGGAGCATCAGTTAGGAGAATGTTTCTCAGAATTGAACTTCATCGCATGATAAGGAGTATGAACAAAAGGGAGTTTTCTCAATAACGTCTTGTAGCCTCCCCCGTCATAAGTGTGGCGCGCTTCACACTCATGAAAAGAATTCTACTTGACGTGACTTTCAGACATCCTAGGATACTCTAAACCTAGTGCTCTGATACCAAGTTTGTCACGACCCGAGCTCCATGCCTAGGACGAGAAACTGCATTTCTGGTGCCACAAGTGACCCCACCCAACCCATTGTCCATCATTACACCGGTAACCGAACAAGCATAGGGGAAGCTTTAAATAAATAAAACTTTCATTAAAGAAAACTACAAATTTGGTATTACACTCGTAAATTCTCGATGTAGATGGCCTATTCGCATGTTGGTTAAGAGTTTTGGAATGCCATACATGCTGTGAAAAAGGCCCGGGGAAGATCGATCTAACATCACATCGAACTATCGCGGAGGAGCTGGGGCAGAACACCTCTGCGATGGCTCCATGCCATGGAGGGAGGGCCTTCGCGATGGCGCCATGCCACGGAGGCCCTATCCAGCCCAAGATATAAACCTCACTTCGGTTTTTATCTCATTTTCCCACTTTTAAATTCTCAAGAACCATAGAGAACAAGAGAGGAACGAAGATTTAAGTGATAAATATTCATCCGACATGCCATCAAACGTGGTCCAAACTCAAATTAATCCTAGATACTGGAGTACAAAGCTAAGGTAGAGAGCATCTCGGATTTAGTTTTGTGAAATTCATCCGGCGAATCGTCGTCCTACCGAATTAAGGTAAGTAGAATTACTTAAAATTAGTGTCAATATACTCCTAGCCTTTAAAGGGATGTATTTCTCCCTTCTGGACTTTCTGAGAAAGAGCGAGTTTTCGAACGTTTTGCAATAAGTCAAAGTTTGGATATATATATATTAAAAGTGATATCTTTTTTTCAGAATATTAATGTATTTAGTTCTAATTTGATATATATATGGATACGCTTGGAAGAAATAGTTGAATATTGGTCGAGTTACGCTAGTTACTGGAAGCCGACAACTGAGGTATGTAAAGCTAGTTTCTTCGGCAAGTTGTTCTGACAGGCAAAAGCAGTTCAAGTGCCATTAGAATGTTTCAGAAACCGCATGTTATGTTTAGTATGCATTTTAGTATGATATTAGCAACATCATGTCATGTGTAGCGTGAAACTTACTAGCACGATGCAAATTCTATTAGAAAGACAAAAGAAAAGCATGCCCAGTATGTGATTTAGTAAAGTATGTTAGATATTATCGTGTTCAGTCGAAACTTAGTAAAAGTAATATAAGTTCCTATAAGTATTTCGTAACTAGAATGGTAGCCTAAAATGAAGTTTAGAATGCATGTTAGAAATAGTAAATCATGTTACTATGAAACTCAGTTATACAGCATGATTCCCAGCAGAAAAACTATATCTTGTTCAGCATTAGACTCAGCACACACACAGAAGATTGTATATATACCATTATCAGTTTCAGCATGTTCTAAGTACATACATATCACTATCATTAGTTTTAGCATGTAGTATATACATACATATTATTGTCACTAGTTTAAAGATGTGTATACACAATAGTATTACTAGTTGAGACCACTATATTGTTTGGGGTTGATTACCTAGCATTCATGACCGCCCCACGGTTAATAGTTGTATCGACTCGTCCGCCAGAGGGTGAGGATATGTCGCTCTACGAAGGCATACCGCTCCCTGGACTAAGATGGGATGTCGGTTTCCATATTTTGCCTTGGTCGGCTTTTATACAACCACATCGAGCGGGTACGCCTTGGGTATGATTCAACTCCGACTCAGATACAGTTATAGTCAGGAGCTCAGCTGGCCTAAGTGCATACCCAGGGGATCGACAGGATGCCTATAGTTATTATAGAGATGGGACTCCACCGGGTAGGGGCATAGATTGCGTGTTGATTGTAAATTCTCCCGCTTATGGGGGCCAGGTAAGGTTTGTGTGTGCTATGCTATGTTATGTTATGTTATGTTATGTCATGTTACGCTAGATACGAGTAGATCATAATAGAGCGACACATTTCCAGTATGACTCTACTCCTTCCAACATAGTTGAAAACAATCTTAGACCATATTTCTAGTCAGTTTCAGTCTACTTTTCTATTTCGGCCCATCAGTTGTATTGTTGTTTTCAGATATTTTTCGCCTGTTTTTGCTACTTAGTACCAGCGGTACGACGCCCATTTGGGGCGCTGCATTACTTGCCCAGCAGTACTTCATAGACGAGAGCCGATCCTCGTGATTCCAAACTGGACCACGAGTCATCAGCTCAATCTCATCCGGAGCTTGATAGCTAGAGGTTTATCCTTTTTTGTTGTACAAGATGGGTAGGCCGGGGCCTGTCCCACCATATTATTAGTATTCTTAGAGGCTTGTAGATTGTGTATACCAGGGTTAGTTATACCGGTCGTGTGAGGCCGTGTGTACATTTTAGCTTGCTTATGATGGCCGTGTGGGCCTTACTGTTGGTAGTGGTGACCTTGTCGGTCACGTAGCAGTTTAGCACCTTTTTCTTGATTTATAGATAACTAGACAAAGCATGGTGGCCTTGTCGGCCCGCATAGGTTCCTTCATACTATTGTTGCTCTGGTTAGCTGTTGTTTGTTTACAGGTGGCTATAGGCCTAGTCGGCCGGAGGTTGTATTTACAGTCGTTATATAGCCCGTCGTTTTCTTGAATCCAGAGTTAGAGCAAGCCAGGCACCAGAAGTGCTTAGGCTCAGCAGTCTAGCAGTTAAGGTCCCAGTAGGGCACCAGGTGCCAGTCATACCCCCCAAGGCGGGGCGTGACATTTGGCAAAAGTAAATACATCTAAAAAACCATACTGAATAATTCTATCTATGTCTGCATGCCATATACTAAATGATGAGTTGTTGGGACACGCCCCCAGTTAACTCTAAAAATCTGACTATAAAGAACTAATTGAAAGTAAGTTTCGTCTTCAGAAAATGAGGACTCACCAAACAATGCTACTGATATCATTGAGGGATCTACTGACGATGCTGAGACTGAGAACCTGTGCCTGTGTTATGATACAATACATCACAAAAGGTATATGTCAGTACTTTTAATGTATTGAGTAAGTAAGATATAATAAGCATGAAAGAACAAGTAACTGAATTAAAATGACATGAAATGACCAACTGAAATACTAAAAACTGATACAACTGAAATATAACTGATATGGTCAGTGATGACCTTAGATGATGGCCATAGACATCTTCTGGATCTGAGATACTGAACTAAGCTAACCTGAATTGAACTAAGACTGTATTGACTAGTAGGAGAGTCTATAACCGACATATAACCATGTGAGCAAAATGTGGAATTCGATGGTGGCAACGTAGTTCTGGGAAACTGGGTGTGCTAGAACCCTAATTCGCTCGGTGCTAAGTACTACTCCCACTGGATAATCCTAAATTGAATACTAAGCTGATAGCTCGAAGTTGGGGCCCAAGACTAAGTCAGGGATACTTATATGAAAGTACCTTGAGATCTTATCGGACTGAATACTATAACTGGTGTTCTAAGACTGGTCAGAGCTGCTTATCTAGAAGCACTAATTGTAACTGATAACTGATAACTGATACTGATAACTAATAACTGATAATTGGGAGGCATTACAGACACCTCAAGAACTGACTATAGTCAAACTGATCAACTGACATTACTGAAAGATACTGAAGATATTAACATCATGACTGAAACTGAGCTAGTATGCAATTGACTGAGAATTTAACTAATAATAATAACATGAAATTTCCAACACTGATAGAGTCAAGCAACATTATGTCTATACAATCATGCAGGACCCTAGTTACTACACTTATCGAATCAGGGCTAAAGCCACTTTTCAAGAAAACAAGTATCAACATGATTACTAGATAGTGGAAATATAGTAACAAACAGTATGAACAACATTTCACATGATTTAATCAGAACATGACCAAAAAAATTCCTCTAATTCGAAAGTCATGTCTTAGAACTAATAAGAAAATTTAGATGGATTTTTTTGGGGCAAAAGGGAAGGACAATTCCCTTGCTAAATTCTCACATACCTGGTGTAGAAATCACGGAGAAAACTCTTGAGAAATCCGAGAAGAAAAGACAAAACCCTTGACCTTCTCTGTGCTTCCTGACTGAATCTTTATGTTTCTAACTTTGGAATGAGAGGAATGAAGAGGGAACGTCGTTCAACCCCTTTTATTCTCTCTAAAACATGCTCAAAATGATAGGGTTTAGAGATAAAAAGTTGGGAAGTTACTAAAATACCCCTGGGAGAAAATCTGGCAAACTGCCCCCTTAGGGACCAACCGGTCACACAATGAGTTGTTGGTTGATACACGACTCGTTGGGACCATTCGTCAGTTTTGGGCTTGAATCTAAGGCTTACTGGAAACTGGTAATGAGGGTGACCACGACTTGTTGGATGAACCAACAAGTCATTGGTACCTCCGGTGGACACTGGCAAGGATTCGAGAAAAACTCTGGACCCCCTCTAACGGACAACACCATGAATCGTTGGTAGAACCCACGAGTCGTGGTAATCGCCCGTCATCACCACTGCCTTGTCCTGGAGGATTTTCGTATTCTTACAATGGATGAAAACTACAACTCGTTAAAGGTGACAACGAGTCGTGGTTCTACTCGTGGCTTCTGAGGGAAATTCCAACCCTTCCTAGACTTTAACCAACGAGTACCAACAATGAGTCTTTGTAGCCAACATGGTTCACTGGATGACTCGTTGTCTCTACGAAATATTGGTGCAAGGTTCTAAGCTGGGAATACTATGGATAATAGGATGATCCGTTACTCATCACCACGGGTCATTTTAGTTCTCGAAGACAACTGATAGAGCTGACTACGACCCAAACAACGGGTTGTTACTTCTGACAACGACTCGTTGTTTCGGTCGTTCTAAGACAAAATTTTCTGGTTTAATCTGCTGAGTTTGAGTTTGGTCTAGGAAAGTTTTGGGGTGTTACAGTCCTACAGGTCATACCATGGACCTGTTATCTCTAAGTCCCCTTCAGCAGAATCTGACCATGGGTGGCTCCTATGGGTCGTTAGACCCTCCAATGAATCGTATTGCGAGTCCTTCTAAGTAAAATCTCAGATTTTTCTGCTGCTTCTCATTTCAAATTTCTAAGTCTAGTCTTAGGCACTTTCGGGGTATTACAGCAGTGTCAAAAGGGCATTTGAAGGGCTAAAGGCAGTCGTGATAGATGAATTAGTCTTGGCATTACCTAACTTTAACAAGATATTCGAGGTGCATACAGATGCATCTAATTTTTCCATTGAGGGTGTCTTGATGCAAGATAAGCATCCCATAGCATCTGAGATCCGCAAGTTGAATGAGACCGAAAGACGTTACACAATGCAAGAGAAGGAGATGATTGCTATTGTGTATTACCTTTGCACGTGGAGACATTACTTGCTCAGGCAAAGGTTCATGGTCAAGACTGACAATGTGGCGACTAGCTACTTTTAGACACAGAAGAAACTTACACTGAAGTAGGCTAGGTGGTAGGAATTCTTGGCCCATTTTGATTATGAGTTAGAGTATAAACCAGACAGGGGTAACGTCGTGGCTGATGCCTTGAGTCGAAATGCCAAATTTGCTGCCATCACTTTAGCAAGTTGTAACGTTCGAGAGGTCCTAAAGGAGGGCAAACAACATGACTTGAAATAAAAATAACTTATGGAGATAGCCGCCAAAGCCAAGCCAAGACGCTTCTAGGTATAAGAAGGACTATTGTTTACCACAGGTCGGAGAGTCTATGTGCCCAAGTTTGAAAATATTAGATCGCAGATTATGAAGAAAAGTATGTTGTGGGCCGATCACCCAGGCCAAGATCATATAAGGGCCTTGATCGAGTCAACCTATTATTAGTCGTGCATGCATAATGATATTGAATGTTATGTACAGATCTATCTAGTGTGCCAACAGGATAAGGTGGAGTAGCAGCAATGCGGAGGACTTTTAGAGTCACTACCAATTGCAGAGTGTCCATGGGAGAGTGAATATGGACTTCATCACTTGCTTACTAAAGTAGAAAGCATATGAAACAATCATGGTCGTGGTGAATAGGTTTACAAAATATGCTAGCTTCATGCTAGACATAATAGGTTGTACCGCTAAAGAGGCTGCCAAACTATTCTTCAAGAATATAGTGAATTATTGTTGCTTTCCAAGACATATCATTAGTGATTGAGACTCATGCTTTACCAGAAACTTTTGGAGAGAGTTTTTCGATATGCTTGGCATGGAGATACATTCTCCATTAGTTTTCACCCACAAACAGATGGACAGACGGAACGGGTTGATGCCTTATTGGAGTGCTACTTGAGGCGCTTTATGAGTTCACAATCAGAAGGATTGGGTGGGCTCCTAGACATAGCCCAATTCTCATATAACTTGCAGCAGAGCGAGTCTACCAGGTGAACACCATTTGAGTTAGCCACTGGCCAGCAGCCACAAACTCCACATTAACTACCAACCGCATTCGAGGGCAAGAATTTAGGGGCTTACCACATGGCTAAGGGGTTCAAGGACCAGTTGGACCTACTAAATACTACTTGGACAAGAAAACAAAGAAGATGAAGAAGTTTGCTAACTACAAGCGTTGCCTAATAGATTATAAGGTCGGGGACATGATTTTGGTGAAGTTTAATCCAAGGTAGTTTAAGACACTAAGAGGCATGCATCAGAACTTGGTTCAAAAGTATGAAGGGCTATTTAGGATTGTATCCAAGGTGGGCAAGATCTTATATAAGTTAGAGTTGCCAACTCATCTCAAGGTTCATCCTGTCTTCCATGTCAGCATGCTTAAGCCATACCATGAAGACAAGGATGACCCTACTCGAGGTCAGTCAAGTAGGTCACGGTTACTATCACCGTCTCGCATGATCATGAGATTGAGGCTATCATTGACTACCAGGCCAGGCGTAAACAAGGACAACAAGCCACTGCCATGTTCCTCATCCACGAGAAAGGGCAATCACCGGAGGAAGCCATGTGGGAACAATATAAAGACTTATGGAAATTCAAGGACAAGATCCAAGAGTTTATGCAGTAGCACTACGCTGCAATAGTCACAACACTAGGTGCGGGAGAGTGTGAGGACTCTCCACATCATCTTGCCATGTAGGAGCCATTTGGCATATATCTTTTCCATGTGGAGGCTTACACAAGCAAAAATCCTACACTTGGTGGAGTATTCTAGAAACCTTGGAGATTTTCATGGAAGACCTTAGAGTGTTATGGAATTGCTAAGGAAGTCCTTGAAAAACTCTAGACATGTAGAGAATTTTAAAAAAGGACTTATCTATAAATATGTAGGGACTTGTATAATAATAATTATTTGCACATTAGTCCTTAAGTGAGTAGTATAAATAGGAAGCTATTCATTTATAAAATCATCAAGAAAAATAAATTAAGTTCTCTATATTACTAAAAAGCTTCTCTTAGTAAATTTCTCTTATCTTCCTTATCCAGCATCCATTTAGCGATCTAGTGTTGAAGAAGGCTTACTTGAGCTTGCAAGATCGTGAAAGATTCGTGTGCGAGTTGTCAAGTGTTGTACGGTGTGCTTAGTTGAAGTCTAAGTCCGTGACAACGTCTTCAAATCACGCAGAGACAAGAGCCATTCAGGAAGCAAGTTGAGAGTGCGTCTAGATGAGATCAATAATTCAACACATTCAGGAGATATGCAACCTTCTATTTAATAAGGCTATTTTGAATATATTACATGAAGACAATGTTGCATGCATAGCTTAACTAAAATAGATGTTCAACAAGTTCGTTCAAGTGATAGTTTGACAAATTTATTCACTGTAATACCCCGGAAGTGCTTAGAAGTAGACCCGAGAAGCAAAAATGCAAAACTGCTGAAAGTTGGAAAAAAGTTGCAGAACGACAGGTACCATGACCCGTGGTAAGTAACCACGGGCCGTCGTTTGTGATCGTGGGTTCAGGAGTTCAGATGTCAGGGGGAAACAACGGTTGATTCAACGATCTGTTTTAAGAAACAACGAGCCGTCATGGTGGTTGTGGTAAGGAGTCAGCCCAGATGGCTGAAGTAACAACGGGTGTTACAGCGGCCCATTATGAGGAACGATGTTCTGTTGTTAGCAGTCGTGGTAAGGTTGTGGACTTTCACATTGGAGACAACGGGTGGAAACCACGACCCATTGAAGCTTGCAATGAGCTGTGGTGAGGCTCGTAGAAAGGGAGTTCAGAGTTTCAGAAGAAGGAAACAACGACCGAAGGAATGGTCCGTTGAAGCTTAGGATGATCCATCCTGTGTGTCCGTGGTACGATTTCGAGAATGGGTTTTCAGTAGTGGTTTAACGAAGAGACAGGGCGGGTCATGGGTTGTTTCCACGACCGGTTGATACTACCCGAGGGTTTTATCTGACCAGTTTTAAGGGCAGGTTTATTAAGGGCATTTTCGATATTTTCACAATTTTAGACCCTAAACTACATCGTTTTGGATATTTTCTTAGTGTGATAATATGAGTTAAGCCCTTTATGCATGCCCATTCTCATGCAAGAACTTTAGAGAGATTTTTGGGAGATTCAAGGTCTTCTTCCCCAAGTTTCCATCAATTTTTTTGTGGGTATTCAAGGAACTTTGAGTCAATCCATTTCCAGGTATGTAGGGTTTCAATGGGTGCCTTCCTTTCACACCCATGCCCAATTACTATCAATTAGTGTTAAATTATGAATAATCAATTATGGGGTTTAATTAATTATATGATTCCTATATCACTATTCATGGGTATGATTAGATTGAGTTGATATTGATGATTTATGAAGCTTGGGAGGATTCTAACTTGTTTCTCTTATAAAAAATATTTTTCTAAAAATTGAATCTAAAATGCCCATGGGTGAAGAGTTCATAAAAGAGGTGATTTATGGTAAATGTGTGGTGATGATGAAGTTGATGATTAAAAGCATGTTTCTAAAACTACCCATGATTTTGATGTTATTTCCTAAATGAATCTATTGGATTCTAGAATGATAGAGCTTTGGGTAGTGCCCACGTGTTGATTAAAGCGATGATTTTCCCGACATAAGCTTACCATATTGTTTAAGTTGAAATTTTCCAATTTTATTATGAATTCTAGCTTGTGGTATGTTGAGTAAATATTTCTAGATGTAGCTTACCGCATGATTCGGAGTAAACATTCCCACCTATGATTGAGCTTGTGGTATGTTCAAAATAAAGCTTCTCATATGCATGAATTTATAATTGAGATGCATGGCACTATTGAGCTTTGTCAAAGGAAAATGTTGAGCTTCATTTTCATATGATGTTAAGTCTATGCATGATTTCATTAATGAGCTTTGTCAATAGACAATGTTGAGCTTCATTTCACACGATGTTGAGTCATGCATGATTTCATGAGAGCTTCGTCAATAGACGATGTTGAGCTTCTTTATATATGATGTAGAGCATTTCATGTTTTTAGGAGAAGAGTCTAGCACCGATCGGGTTAAGGGTCGATTATCCTATGCCCCAGAACTACGCGCCAACGTAGGTTGATACTATTATATTAGTGGGACCTCCTTTTTGAGCTATACCCAGCCCGGTTGGCCCTTCAGCTTGATATCAATATCTTGGTAGTGTCCATCACCCTGACAAGGTTATGGACGGCTCTTCCCACTTGAGCGTGACAGTTGGGACCACGTAAGCTCTATCATGATATGTTGGTTAAGTGACGAGTCTCCCATTGTCTATATCATTCAGATTTGCATATTCACTATTCATGATGATTAGTTATGCATGCATGTACAAGAAGTAAGGTTTGACTCATGGTTTCACATTTGATATAAATGTCATGTTTCAGCTTGAGTCATTCGAGTCAGTCATGATGTTCTAAAGC